>WSYH01000465.1:0-203305 GCA_036426205.1 Ascaphus truei | reverse complement strand
TTACTTTGAACACCCACTCGCAGTACAATGTGTAGGGAACATGGTGTTTAAATATGATCAAGGCATACTTGTGTGGTATACCAGCACTCCTCACCCTATACTTCTCCCTCAGCGCCGGTGGCAGATCGCACAGGGAGATGTCGGGCACTGTTTGTATGCGAGCGGGTGTAGGAGGTCTTTTGGGAGCGGGTGTACTTGAGGCGACGAGCAATGGTAGGGTGTCTGGGAGGAAGCTTTCCTCCGGTAGTGGTCGCCGGGTTGTCTCCTGGCGTGGTCTTGACGGGGTTGTCATGTCCTCCTCAATAGCATAGTACACTGCATCTTCTGGTGGAGGGGGTGTGCTTGGTGATGGAAGGGGGTCGAAGGTACCATGCATCACATCCATGTCACCCCCCTGCTCCAGCGTCGGGGAAACAGGGGCATTAACACCGAGCAAATAATGTATGCCCGCTATGTCAGCCTCTATCTTGTCCATCCATTGATCCATCCGTTGCTCCATATGTAGCATCCGTTGATCCATATGTAGCACCGACTCCAGAAGCAGATCTAGCTTTGCCAGCACAATAGAATTCCCGGGGAGATCCACAGTTAGCCCATTCAGGATCCGGTCTAACGAGCTGCTTGTGCATGGCATCTGGAGATCTGGGGGGATGGGGGGATGGGTGCAACGGAGGATGAGATGGGGGTTCCCTGGAGAGAAGCGGCATCGATGGAGAGTGGAGGAGGTGACCTGGGGATGCCCGGTACAGGAGAAACTGCAGCGTCGTCGAAGAGGGATGGAGAAGGTGACCGCTGGATTTCCGGGAGAGAAGCAGAGTCGTCCAAGAGCAAAGGAGACAGTGACCCGTGGATTTCAGAGGCAGCAGCATCTTCAGATGGAACCGGAGAAGATGGGGGTGGAGAAGCCGGGCTGAAGATTTCCGGGACAGCTACAGCAGAGTCGTCGAAGCTTATGGGAGCAAGTGGTCTGCGGATTCGGTGAGTTGGCTGCCATTCGTCTTGCGTACCGAGCACAGTACCGTATTTCTTCTTCACATAATAAGGCTGACGTGTTTTAAAATCCTTAGCCTTTGGGGTCAGCAGAAGGTTTTCTTTGTTGGCCTTAGCCTGTCGCTTTGCCTTTGGCTTGGAAACGGTAACTGCCTTTCTCTTTTTCAGTGTGGCAGGCACAGCAGAGGTGAGATGGTTCTTGCGTCCATAGAACCGGGGCTGCTCCATGTAAGCGGGAGGCACAATGCAGTATCTGGACAATGGCTCAGATAAAGATCAGCAAGTGGTGGGCTATGCAACGTGTACAACCTTTTATGCATGGCAGCCAGGTACAGGTGTTGAAAGTGGGTGGTCTGTAATGTGAGTCATTAACATATAAATACACCATCCATTTTGTGGATTCACTGCACATTGAATACACATCGACTAAACATCGAATATACATTCTTGTGTTTGTATTTCTTTCTACTCGCAGCAATGCCTGTTAAGAAGATTTCAAAGGATCTCAGCATGAGAATGAAGGATATGTACACGAGCGGAAAACGAATTGCAGATATCCAGCGCTGGTTAACTGCTTCTGGCCTCGTTGTGCCATCAAGCACCGTGTGCTATCATGCACAAGGAAAAAACAGAGACCGGAAAAAGGCACCAAAGGTAACAAATGCGTAAGTATACTGTATTTATAAAACTTAACCAAAAAAAATATAGAAAACTGTAGTGTACATCTACAGTATACCGTATTTATATAGTATATTTATATTACAACAGTATATACTGTAGTGTACTGTATGTGTGGTCAATATATATTTTTTTTTGTGCAGCAGTATACACTTTTGGTATATTGCAATTCATCTTACAACGGAATATACAGTATATGATGTGTATTTATTATGATATAACAACAGTATACCGTATTTATATAGTATATTTATTATATTACAACAGTATATAGTGTATGTGTGGTCAATTTATATTTTTTGTGCAGCAGTATACACTTTTGGTATATTGCAATTCATCTTACAACGGAATATACAGTATATGATGTGTATTTATTATGATATAACAACAGTATATTTATATAGTATATTTATATTACAACAGTACTGTATACTGTATATTTTGTCTATTTATATTTATAGTACAGCAGTATACATTTTTTGTATATTTATATTTACTGTATATTACAACATTACATGTACAGTATACAGTATACATTTTATATTGCTGCATATTAATAACACAATATAATTTCTTTGCATTGTAGGGAGACTACTCTTCTGGTGGACAGAATAAGTGAGGAGAATGATGAGAGGAGCGCATTAAGGGTTAAAAACACTCTGCAGGAAAACCACAATCTGACTGTATCCGAGAGCAGCATAAAGAAGATGAGACGCAGAATTGGATGGAAATATGGACGTGTGAGGTTAGTACTGGACAGTACAGGAGGTACTGTAAAGTAAAAGTGTTGTTTTGCAAACTGTACTGCGCTGTGACGCTAACATTTTTTATTCATTGTCATTACAGAGCGTACCCCATGATACGGGACGCAAACAAAATCAAAAGAGTGCTACAGGCCCAAGCATGGATCGACAGCGGTGAGACTTTCCAGGATTGCATCTTCACTGATGAGTCTACTGTGTCGCTGGAGAGATTTGCAAGATTTGCGTTCCACAAAAAAGGCCGCATAACTTTGAAGCCGCGGCCAAAACACCCTGTGAAGCTGCATGTGTGGGGTGCCATCTCTAGGCGTGGACCGGGATGCATTGTCATCTTTGAAGGTACAATTTCTCAAATATAATGCCGCCTAATGCACTGTACTTGACTAGTGTTGCCTTACCGTATGCACTGTACTGTACTATTGAGCACTTTTCTTTTCTTGCTATAGGAATCATGAATAAAGATTTCTTCCAAGACAACATTGTGCCCGTGATAGTGCGATACATCACACGAGACTTTCCCAATGGTCATCGCTTTTACCAGGACAATGATCCCAAGCACACCGCATCGACGGCGCATATCCTTGAGCGCGGCATCAACTGGGTGAAGACGCCAGCGGAGTAAGTGCAGTAGACCGTGTCCCATTTATGTTCCCCACTGTTTTTACTGTGTACTGTATCTCTTAAACTAATTGTCCTTTCTTTCCAATCACAGATCGCCAGACTTCAATCCGATCGAAATGGTCTGGCATCAGCTGAAGGACCACATCCGTAAAGTGGCGAAACCCTCCAAGAAGGACGAGTTGTATAAAGCCATAATGAGTTTTTGGAACGATGTACTCACCGTGGAACGATGCAATAAATATATAGACCATATTGCCACTGTGTTGCCCATTGTCATCGCGCGCAATGGGCAAGCATCAGGAAAGTAGTACAGTGCTGTAGTATTGTACAGTAAGTACAGTATGATACAGGTAAGTATGGCACAGATTTTTTTTCTTTCCCAATAGTCAGAGTATACAGTAGTTCCAGTATACAGTACAGTAGACTAGTTTGACAGTACTACAGTAACTGCCTACTAACTGCTCCATTTTTTTCTTTCCAGAGAAAGCTGCACCAGCCACCTACTGTACAGTAGTTCTACCATAATACAGTACGCACATACAGTACAGTACAGTAACCGAACAAAGTTTTTGTTTTCTTGTCGTTCCAGGAAAATGGGTGCCCAAGGGGGAGGGGGGGCCTTGTGTTCCGTCAAATCTGCTTGTGCAGTCAAATGTACAGTATATAAACAGCAGTCATGATGTACACAAAACCTCTCCTCTCTCAATGAACTACTGTACCGCAGACACAATGAGGATACTGTTACAGTATGAAGGGAAAAAGAACAGGATGGGTTATTTAACATTATACTGTACTGTGCAATATTTACAGTATACTGTATATTTATATATATACTGTATTTTTATTCTAAAGGTATTCGAGAATGTACAGTACTGTACTGTATGAGGACCTGGTGACTTTCAACCCTCTCAGACCCACAGAACGGATTATTTCACATTACTGTATATTTATCCTGTATATTTTCAGTAATTTAGAAGCAGTGGCTGTTCTGAACAGAACAGTTACTGTAAGCAAACGGATGCACATCAGATTTACATTTACAATTCGAGAGGGGATTTTTCCAAAGCAGGCAGGCCTCCCTCTAAGGGAGGGGGATGGTGGGATGATACGCTGGCTGGCCTCCTGCTGAATCTTGTTACCGTAGCCAGCCCAGGGCCAGATTAACAAGACAATGGCTTGGATTGGATTAGCCAGACGATTGATGCTTGGCCAGGGAGGGATTAAAAACTCTAAGGGAGGGGGTGGGGTGGCTGAAATGCTGTAGCTGGGACTGTACTGTGTCAGTATTTCCAACGGCAGGTCACCCTAATAATTGCATGAATAAACCCCCAAAGACAAGGCCCAAATATAGTACAGTATACTGTATACTGCTTATACAGTACAGAGCTGTATACTGTATTATAAATAAATAATCATACAGTACTGTACAGTATGTATTATTGTGTGTTGAGGTTTTGAATTGCTGTTAACTTGAAATGTTTCACCATTGTATTGTACTGTATTTGTAAATAAAAGTTTTTTGTGGCGACTTCAGCAATAAAAGAACTGGTTAATTTATCTCACATAAAGTACGTGAATACGACCGCAATCACCATTGTAAATGGGTGCATAGGATGGAACGACAGGTGCTAAAGGGGTATAAATATGATATTTATCAGTGTTGATCAAAGAGAGTTGATCAGAAGGATTCCCCTTATAAAGTATACAGCACTCTATTGTCATTCATACAGTATAGTAANNNNATGTGTAGACAACAATGGTCTTGCAGTATACTTTATTACTACAATCTGTCAGGTTACCAGAATCACTGCGATTCACGGAAAATAAAACAATTTTATTAATTCACTATGAGAATTAAATAAAATTGTATTATTTTCCGATATCCGCAGTGATTCTGTCACCTGACAGATTTGTATTAATATACTGCAGACCATTTGTTGTCTACCCTTTACTATACTGTACTGTATGAATGACAATAGAGTGCTGTGATATAGGGAATCTTCTATCAACTCCCTTGATCAACACGATAAATATTTATCTCACACTCAGTACTACAAACGCTTTTTGCTTGCAGGACTGCAAGCCGCAAGACCAGCAACATTGTAAAAAAGACATGAGCGCGAAATTGGGCGTGGGAACTTCTGTTCTAGGGCCCCTAGAAATATATTCTTTATTTTATTTATAAACTCACATTTATAAACCCCGTCACCCACCCCCGCTACACCAATAAAGCGGGCACTTACAGATATAGTATATATATTTCTCTTCATTTATTTATTTATTTATTTATAGATTTATTATTAATTGTGGGAGCTGCTGTGCGTAGGGGCCATGGCCAGGATGGGGGGGGGGTAACGGTACAGTATGTGGGTGGGTGATGGTGGTTAGACCTCACAGTATGCACTTGGGTCCCCCCCTCCCCACATTTACATACACTGCACGACATCAATGCAGGGAGGGGGGGAGAGTTTACCTGCCGTAGGCTTTAGGCCTTTATATCTCTCTCCCTTCCTTGTACATCTGTTTAACAGAAACATTAAAAGGGGGGAGAGGGGCTTTAGGCCTTTATATCTCTCTCCCTTCAGTGTATACATTTGAATACATTTTTATTGATAGTGTAGTGTGCAGGGGGTCTCCGGGATCTGACGCCACAGTTTTTAGGGTCTGGGGACCCCCTGCCCCCCGAGATACAGGCCCCTTAGGGGTGCGGTATCCCTCTGCTCTGCTTGGGTTTACCAGCCGCGATCAGTGATCGGGCCTTTAAACGCAGAGGGATACCGGCACCCCCAAAAGGGGCTTATCTCGGGCACGGGGTTCCCCAGACCTAAAACCAACGCGATTCAGCTCCGGAGACCCCTGCACATGTACACTATCAAATCACAAATGTATTCAAATGTATTTATTGTCATTTATTTATTTTTTAGATTTATTATTTATTTTTGGCGGCTGCTGTGTGTGTGTTTTTTTTGTATTGTGGGGTAGCGGGAGGGTGGTGAATGGGGGTATTAGCCCCAACGATGGTTGTTAGGGCTGCGGGGGGGGAGCGGAGGGCTTAACCCCTTCATGACCGTAGCGGTATTAACTGTGCCACTGTCGTGAAGGGGTTAAGTGCACCCCAACCACCCCCCCCCTCCCGCAAGTCCTAAACTCACACCAGGGCCAAATACCCCCCTCACCCATCCCACTACACACATAAAGGACCGGGGTTTAAAACCCCTTCATTGCCTTAGCGGCTATCCGCTATGGTATGACGCAGCTTTCTGTATTTTTTAATAATATTGAGCAGGAGCAGGGGGGTCCCTGAGCATTAATTTCTGGCTCAGGGAACCCCCTGCTCACTGTACAATATTATTAATACAGAAATGATGCTTCTTTACCATAGCGCATAGCCGCTAAGGTAAAGAACGAGTGTTTTTATTTATACTGTATATTGTATGTGTTTTATTGATACTGTACATGTGCAGAGGGTCTCCAGAGCAGAAGCGCCACAGGTTTCAGGTCTGGGGACCCCCTGCCCCCGAGATACAGGCCCTTTAGGGGGTGCCGGTATCCCTCTGCTCTGCTTGTTTTACAGGCCGCGATCACGTGATCGGGGCCTTTAAACGCAGAGGGATACCGGCCCACCCCTCAAGGGGGCCTGTATCTCGGTGGGCACGGGGTCCACCTAAAACCAACGCGATCAGCTCCGTGACGCCCCCCTGCACATTACACTATCATAAAATGATTTCAAATGTATTTATTGTCATTTATATTTATTTATTTAATTTATTTATTTATTTTTTGGCGGCTGCTGTGTGTGTGTATTTTTTTATTGTGGGTAGCGGGAGGTGGGTGAATGGGGTATTAGCCCCAACGATGGTTGTTTAGGCTTGCGGGGGGGAGGGGCGTGAGGCTTAACCCCTTCATGACCGTAGCGTATTAACTGCCACGGTCGTGAAGGGTGTTAGTGCACCCCAACCCCCCTCCCGCAAGTCCTAAACTCACACCAAGGGCCAAATACCCCCCTCACCCATCTCCCCACTACACACCATAAAGCGGGCACGTGGGTTAAACCCCTTCATTGTTTAGCGGCTATCCGCTATGTGTAATGACGCAGCATTTCTGTATTTTTAATAAGATTGAGTCAGCACGGGTGGGGTCCCTGAGCATTATTTCTGGCTCAGGGAACCCCCTGCTCACTTACATATTATTAAAATACAGAAATGAGTGCTTCTTTACCATAGCCATAGCCGCTAGGTAAAGAACGAGTGTTTATTTATACTGTATATTGTAATTGTTTTATTGATAGTAATGTGCAGAGGGTCTCCAAGCGAAGCGCACAGTTTTCAGGTCTGGGGACCCCTGCCCCCCGAGATACAGGCCCCTTTAGGGGGTGCCGGTATCCCTCTTCTCTCTTGGTTTACAGGCCGCGATCACGTGATCGGGGCCTTTAAACGCAGAGGGATACCGGCACCCCCTAAAGGGGCCTGTATCTCGGGGGGCACGGGGTCCCCAGACCTAAACCAACGCGATTCAGCTCGGAGACCCCCTGCACATGTACCACTATCAATAAAAATGATTTCAAATGTATTTATTGTCATTTATTTATTTATTTAGATTTTATTTATTTATTTTTGGCGCTGCTGTGGTGTGTGTATTTTTTTATTGTGGGTAGCGGGGAGGTGGGTGAATGGGGTATTAGCCCCAACGATGGTTGTTTAGGGCTTGCGGGGGGGGGTAGCGGAGGGCTTAACCCTTCATGACCGTAGCGGTATTAACTGCCTACGGTCGTGAAGGGGTTAAGTGCACCCGCAACCCCCCCCTCCCGCAAGTCCTAAACTCACACCAAGGGCCAAATACCCCCCTCACCCATCCCCACTACACACATAAAGCGGGCACGGTGGGTTAACCCCTTCATTGCCTTAGCGGCTATCCGCATGGTAATGACGCAGCATTTCTGTATTTTAATAATATTGACAGGAGCAGGGGGGTCCCTGAGCATTAATTTCTGGCTCAGGGAACCCCCTGCTCACTGTACAATATTTTAAATCTCTCTCTCTGCTGCAAACACTCTCGCCCCCAGTAGTATTGCAGTAATTTACTGAACATGTACTGTAGAATAAAGCATAGTTTTTTTATTTATTCGGGTTTATTACACAGTATAATGTTCGGCCGGAAAAACATCAGCATACTGTACAGCACAATATTATCCATCGAAATCCCCCCATTAGCCGTTTTTTTCTGAGGAAAAACACAAAATGAAAGTTTTAATGTACAGTAATGGTCAGCCCCCTAAAGAAGTACCCAGCCAGCCCCACAAAATAATACGGCAACAATACAGTACTCACCATACTGTACTACTGTATTTCCCATTCAGCTGGCGCCAGCGCCGGTCCACCACTGCCAGTACAGCTTTCTTCATCACCCACGTCGATAGTTTGCAGCGGGACTAGCCCACCTGTAGTCAGCAGGTGAGGCGGGAATCGCTTAGGTACATGCAAGCTTCATCAAAACTGGCCGCGAAATCCGACTCTGTCCAGGGTTGTCACTGACAGTGGGACCTCATTGGAAGCCGGTGCTGGTGCATTGCTTGGCAGGGACTGTCGCTTCTTAGTTGGTTTAACACGACCCTTCGCCTTTTGCCGCCTCCATGATCATAGATACGGGAAAAACCCTGTGACACACACCAATACCCTCCAACAAATTGGGGCTCAATACGGTGAAAAACAGGGGTCACTACATAACTTTTCCTTATTGCACGCTTCCACAAATGAGGAGTTGGCGAAAATTTGTAAAAGTCATAGTTTTCGATAAAATACTGATAAATTTGAACAACTGTTGCCATCTTATCCTCTGTTGCATTAATAGCGGCCCATATCAAATAAGCATAACTTCTGTCAGGTTTTTGGAACACGGCTCTGCACTTGAACACTCATGGTGGGTCTCTGAAGAAGTAGTGTACAGTAACTGAACTATACACTGGTCTTTGTCTTTATTTAATATGGTATGTAAAGCCTAAATTGATACATTTTTGCAACGTCTTCCTTCAGTCTCAAGGCCAAGTTACAATGGCACACTGTGGTACAGTATCTTTTTTAAACGAAAACAACTGCAAGCCCACACATTACTGATTCGGCGCTTTACAAGTCATGAATTATGCCATCTGGTGGACATGCGAAGCATTGCAGCCTAGTAAATCGATCATTATATTAACAGATCAGGCCCCCTCAGCCAGGCATAACCGTGGCTGGGAAGGCAAACGCAACGAAGCATGCAAAGGTGAGCAGCGGCGGATTCCAGGTATCTGCCAGGTACAAACTGGGCATTTGCTCGAATAAAGTGTGTCGGTGCATTATATTATAAGTGACAAACGCCCCTCTTTTGTATAGCGCTGACGTCTTCTGTGTTCTTTCCCGACACAGTCTTCTAGGGTTATTATACATAAAAAAAACGGGATCATGCAAAGTATTACCTTGCTTTAACTCAGGCTTCTGCCAGCTTTATTTTCATCCCAGTAAGGGACTGCAGTTTTAACATGTGTATGTTTAGGGCACTCAGTACATTTTTCATTCAGAGCGGTTTACTCATATCATGTTTATAACATTTCACCCAGTGTCCTTTTTAAGAAATAAAAACCAAATCATATAAAGAAAATCCTATCCCTTTCAGGGCTCTAACTAACACAATTCGAATCAGCCTCTAACTGCGGCTGGGCCAACTACCCTGGGTTCCCCAGCTTAAAACATGCCCTCTTCATTTAGGGTCACTAGATACAGCAACAGTCTTTTAGCAACAGCAATAAACATTTGTTTTGTCTTATCTGTTCGTGGTGGAACACGGTCCCAAGTGTTCCAGGCAATCCTCTGGTTACGTGATACTTGGAGGGCCGTCCACCCCGAACTGGATACAGGGGGATCAGCGATACCACCAGCCTCCAGGCTCTAAGGAGAGAGAGTGGAAACTGCACCTCTCTGTTCTAATACCTGTGCAAGTGATTAAAGAGCAGGTGAGGGAAAACTAGACCCAATGTTAATCTGTGGTCTTGATTTTCCCTCCAGCACCTGGTTTCATGGACGCTTGGAATGGATCATTTTAACTAATTTCTGCACTTTTTCGACATAAAACGGGGTCAGCAAGCTGCCTAACATCTTTGACTAGGTCCACATATCCCCCCTCCCCCGCTCACATCACACCTCTGGGGTGAGCGATCCATGGACCTCACTGGGGGAGTGTCCTACCTGAAATACTTGAGCAACCCGCCTTACAATATTAAACATTCCAACACGACTTTAACTTTTTTTTTTTTTTCCCACTGCACTTATGGACAATAATTGTCGTCATACGAGACTATACTTGGCAACATATTTGTTGCTCTCTATTAGGGAACTTTTGAAATAATGTCCTAGCACACACTCTATAACCCAGGATAGCTAATATACTCCAAAACCAACAGTGTCATTACCTCCCTGGGTTTTTCTACTCTAGAATATGAACCTCATAATATTTACCACAAAAAGGGCCATCAAACCTGTATAAGTATTTGTAGTTTAGCTACATTTTCAACCCGAGAACCAATATAACTTTGTCAATATTGCCAAAATGCTTATTCTAGAGGCCTAATATAGCATAACTCCACTAGCCTTATTTGCAAAGTTAAGGTGTCAGACATAGTCCACATAGTGTAATAACACAAAAAATTGGGTTTTTCCCCCCCCCCAATTCCCCAAACATTTTTTTTCTTTGACTTTCAGTCCATGACATCCCCTGACTTTATTTCATAGCCCGCTGCAACCTGCAAATGACTGGACTGTTGCTTCTTCTTTAGCTACTGACGGAACCCTGGGGCCGATAGTCTTTGTCTTAATATTGTGGGCCCAGGGTGCGAGATCCGGAAAAATCAAGGCCAGCGTTGACCTTCGTCGCTTTTTTGTCTTTGCAAACTTTTGAACCTTTTGTACTTCTTACTGAATTTCTCCGTCTCCTCTCATCATGAAATCTTTGATTTCCCTTTTCGGCCATTACCAGACTTTTTGTTTTGGAGACCCTAATTGCCTCGTATAAGCGTCGTCCATATTACAATGTCATCAGGATTTTTCATACAAGTTTGTGTTTTCAGGAACGCACCCACTGGCTAAAACATCTTCTGTGGCGGCTGGGTGGTGTTCCTAGTTTTGATAATCTTCTGAACAACATAAAATGAAAATTGAGGATCTGGATTTTGAATCCCAGAACAGGGAGTATATCTCAGTATTCCCTCAGAAGGGTGCCTATCTGTTTTTCTGGAATAGCAAGCCAATCAAAGTCAATTCTTTTCCTTCCTCTTTGTCATTAGGGGGGCTCGCGTTACTGTCCTGGTCTCCTTTTGTGCCGTGTCTCTTTCACCTTGGAAGCTCTTTCCTACTTTCTCCCACTTCATCTTTATAGCAAATCGTAATATTGCAACTCATTTTGAAGATATGCTATAGTATGAACGGTACAGTTTGCTTGGTTAGGAGTAGGATTGATATCCGACTGAACCACTCTTCTAGGACTAAGAACGCGACGGCTTTCTAATTCAACTTCTTTGGAGTTGAGGTCACAATTCCTATTTGTCCATCTGTTTTCAGCGCTCAGGTTAACTCTGTTTCCTTTTCTCATTCGTGAACCTGCAGCTGCAGGTGCTCCTCCAGGGTTCTTGTCGCTCCAGCTGCACGGCCCCCTCATTTGCGTGTGGTCCAGCTGCTTGTGGATTTCGGTCGCCATCTTGCTTCACTAGCGCAATGTCAGGCAAGACCACCTGACGACGGACACCGCCTCCTTTCTGCCGCACTGTAATCCACGCTCACTCGCCATCCACTTCTGCAGCTCTTCCGTCTTCTAAGCTTTCCTGGACAATTGCTTCTTTCTCCACTTTTCTGCTTGGTGAGCTTCTATCACCTTCACTGATCTGGTTCCAGTCAAGTCTGAATTTTTCTTTGTCAGAGTACATTCTCTCTCTTACAAGTCCTCTAAATTACTCGGCTTCTCACGTTTCCTGCATATCAGCTCGTGTTCATACCGTGGCCCTCCAGGCGTAAGTATTGCCACCACTGCCGAGCCGCGTGAACCTCTTGTAATCCTTCCCGTATTCTGTTTAGGATAGCAATCAATTTGTCAGACTTAAAAATCTGTTTTTCATCATGGTGGTAATTACGGTTGTTGGTTCCTTTCAGACAATTGTCAACCTCTCCAGTTCCCGCCGTAAGAGAGACTCGGTTTTCTTCAAACTCGTGCTTTTGTAAAGCTGGGAGTAATACACTTCTGTAACTCGGCGTTTGCTTCTCGCTCCTTATTGTTCGCTTCTTGCTCCTTCTTCCACCATTCTCGTCCTCTCACCAACTCCCTGCCACAGACTTCATAATCATGGCGGGCAGCTGGAAGTGCAGAAACCAAAGCCTCTTTATCCGGATCAATGATTCACTTCCTTTGCTCCTCCTTTTCCTTTGCCACTGTTCCCGGAAATTCCTGCCGGTCACTCCGGTCGCAGCACATCTCAGCGCCTTTCTGACGCATTTCCTGACAGCGCAGGTTCAAGTGGCTCGGTCAACTTCCCCTGTGACTTGAGGACGTTTTTCTTTCTTTTTCTTCTTTTTTCTTTTGCTTTATAGCATTCCAGAAAGACATCAGTGGTACGGGCACACCTCACTGGTATCAGCTTCCACAGCTTCACTTCCCCACATCTTGCTTGCACTCACAGGGGGCGTGCTTGCTTTTGCAGCTGTTTTTTCTTTTGAAAATTTTGGGGCACACTCTTCCATGTGCCTATTCATGACAGGCCCACATACTAAAATTCATCTTGGTACGTCTCCTCCAGGGTCCGTGATCATAGTATGTTGGCCTTAAGGACACGTTTTGTATGGTTACGTACATTACACAAACACACTTTCACGTCGCCATTTTAGAAACCGCAGAGACATTTTCTAGCTGCATTTCACTCACTTCAGCAACTTACATCCAGCACTTGCAAGCCAAATTGCAAATATTCACTCACTTCACAAAAGGCCTTAGCTGTTTAACAGACCAAGAGCACTGCTAGATGCAATTTTTTTGTTTCTTTCAGCAAAACATTTTGGTTTTCTGTTTGGGTTCAGGGTGGGCCTATTGCATCCACACTGTCGCACATTCTCTTTGTATGCTAAAGCACAACTGATTATAACCCAGTGGGACAGACTTCACTCCTAGCATCTATCTTGTTCAGCTGGTGGCCAATTTAAACCCCCCATTTATTTGCAACCCCACAGACTTTTTAGTGTCGACCCCGCATTTCTCCCATATGTGACCAACGCCCCCCTCTTTTGTACACTGACGTCTGTCGGGTTCTTCCTGCACAACGTCTTCTACTAGGGTTTATTAACAAAAAAAACGGTATCATGCAAAGTATTTACATGCTTAACTCAGGCTTTCTGCCTGCTTCTTTTCTCCCGTAAGGGACTCAAGCTTTAACAGTGTAGGTTAGAAGGCACTCATAATATTTTTCATTCAGCGGTTACTCATATCATGTGTATAACATTTCACACAGTGTCCTTTTAAGAAATCAAAACCAAATCATATAAAGAAATCCTATCCCTTTCAGGGAGCTACAGTACCTCCCACATCCGAATCATCCTTTAAAACGTGGGCTGGGCCAACTAACCTGGTTCCCCATCTTAAACAATGCCTCCCATTTGGTCACTAGAACAGCACAGTCTTTAGAAGCAACCACAAAAAACTTTGTTTTGTCTTATTCTGTCGTGGTGGGAACACGGTCCCAAGTGTCCAGGCCAATCCTCTGGTATGTGATACTTAAGGGGCCGCCACCCCGAAACTGGATACAGGGGAGCAGCGGATAACCCCCAGTCTCAAGCTCTAAGGAGAGAGAGGACATCAAACCTCTCTGTGCTAAATACCTGTGCAGTTATTAGAAGAGGAAGGTGAGGGTAACTGACCCCACTCATTGTAATCTGCCGGTCTGGATTTTCCATCCACAGTCTGAGTTCATGTTAAGCTGTGGAATGGACATTTTTAACTATTCCTTTCACTTTCTGACCTAACACAGGGCAAAAAGCTGCCTAACAATCTTTGGACTATGTCACAATATATACTGCCATATATCTGTAATAAATTCATATTACTCCAGTATCAACGTCATTTTTCAGGTATCTATCTCCATGTTTACAAATGTTTGTAAATGTTGTCTCCGATTTCAATGTGGCAGACGAATTAATAAAGGCTGCAGTATGTAAGTATTGGTGTTGATGGTTAGAATTGCTGTGCACTTTAAAAAGTTTTTTTCACAACAGTGTACAGTATTGTAAATAAAGGTTTTTGTTACTGACCCTCCACCAATAAAAGAACAGTTGAATTGCCTCACATTGTTTCCATTTGCTCCTTTGACAGTGTAACAATGTAGAGGCTTGCTGCACTGTTTTTTTTTACTGCCTGCCGCAAAGCCGCAAGATCGTCAACATGGGTAAACAGAGCAATGGCGCTCATGGGCGTGGGAACTAGTTCATTGGCGTGGGAACTTCTGTTCTAGGGGCACCTAGAAATAAAATTCATTTTGCCCTAGAGTGTTATGAACCCCCTCACTTGACCCTAACAGGGTCCGATCAGTAATGGCAGCGGAAGGGTCACGCGGGCGAGGAGGGTCCATTCCATTGAGCGTATGCTGAGAAAGCTTTGAACCGGCTAGTCCAGAATGAGCAGAAACCTGGAAATCCACCACTCCGTTACTTTCATCTAGAGGGCTCAGATTCGGTCAACCATGTGTCCTAGTTGCGCTGTGAATTGCATGGCAAATTGAGACCCTCTCGTGGCAACAAACGGAGTCAGGTATGTTAAAGTTCGGTTTCTTCTGCCATTGACTTTTGCATTGCAGAAAAAATGCCCCAACTTTGTAATGTGCTTTTAAACTTTCTTTTGTATCTCCGGTTCCGGGGGTCGTGGAAAGCTGATATTTTTCAACTATGGGCAAGGGTCCTTTCCCGCATGAGGACCAGGCGAATGTCAAACCTGCTTCAGACCACCAGAACGGGTTATTTTACATTAATATTTTGCGCAATTGGTGTGGGGACCTACTTATGGCCCCTGTCAAGTTCAACACGGGAAATTGGGGGGAACTTCTGTTTATTAGGGCACCTAGAAATAAAAATATTTTTGCCCAGTAGTGTCAGGCACTGTATAACCACTTACAGTATACTGTAGAAGGACACATAAGAAACGATACTGAACATGTAATAAATGCATCGTTTTATTTATTCGGATTTATTACACAGTATACTGTCCGGCCGGAAACATAGCTACAGTACAATATTATCCATCCGACTCCCCCCCATTAGCCATTTTCTTTTTCTGAGGAAAAACCAAAGAAAAGTTTTAATGTACAGTATGGTCAGCCCCCTAAAAAGTAACCCAGCCAGCCCCACCCTTAAATAACGGCAACAATACTTACTCACCTAGAATTCCATTAGCGGCGCCGGCCGCCGGTCCACTGCCAGCCAGCTTTCTCTTCACTCCATCCACGTCGATAGTGGTTGCAGCTGGACTATTCCACCTGAGTCAGCAGTGAGCTGAAATCGCAAGGTACATGCAAGCTTCATCAAAACTGCACGAAAAACCAACTCAAGAGCTCAGGCTGGTCCCTGACAGAGGACTGCATTGGAAGCCGGTGCCTGGTGCTGTGCTTGTTGGCCCGACTATCCGGCTTCTTAGTTGGTTTTAACATGACCCTTCGCCTTTGTCCCTCTCCATGATCATCGATACGGGAAAAATCCGTTGACACAACACCAATACCCTCCACAATTGGGGCTCAATACGGTGAAACACAGTGATCGCTACATCACCTTTTCCTACTGCCACGTCTTCCAATCCATTATGAGGAGTTGCGTAAAATTTTGTAAAAGTCATAGTTTTCGATAAAATACTGCGAAATTTGAGTCACTTTGCCATCTTATCATCTGTTGATTAATCGCGGCCCATATCACTACGATTAACTTCTGTCGTTTTGTGGAAAGCGGGCTGCACGTGAACACTCTGGCGGGTGGGTCTCTTATTGTAACAGAAACTGAAACTGTCTTTGTCTTCTTTAATTGAAAAGCCTAAATGATACAATGTTTTGCAACTCTTCCTTGCAGTCCTCAAGGCCAGGCCAAGTTACAATAGCACACGGTGTACAGTATATTTTTTAACCTAAACACCTGCAAAGCCGCCACTTACTGATTCGGCGCATTAAATTCCATGAATTTTCCGGCAATCTGGCGGACACGCGCAGCTGCAGCCGTTAAAATCCGAACCATTATCAATAACGCATCAGCTGGGCATGAACCCGTGGCTTGGAACACAAGTGAACGTGCATGCCTCCTAGGTGAACAGCGTCCGCATTCCAGGAACAACCAGGGACAAACCGGTGATTTGTGTAGAATAAAAGCTTCGTCACAGTATATGTGTAACTCCGTTCCGAAGGACGTGCAGGCCTGAAACTCAGAACCATATGGTGTCCCAGTTTCCGGCATTGAGAATCTGGGTAGTTTAGACCCCGCTGGACCAACGGAAACCGGATATTTAATATTTGTATTTTTCCTAAAATACTGGTCCAAGGCGGTAGAAATCCCAGAGGAAAATTCCTTTGCATACAAGGAAGCAAATGGGTCAAAGAGAGGCGAACCCAATGTCTAAGGACCTAAGGTAACTGTTTCAAAGGGTTTTGGCCACCCTCACTGTTTACCCTGAAGGCATAGACGCTCAAACCCGAGCAGTCATGTGAGTGTATATTTTACACTTCCCAACAAAGGTAATCCTGCCAGAAATTCCAATTGGTAGACTGGCTGGCATTCCCATTGTAAATGTGGGGCTACAGAAATTAGACCCCAGGGACCTAGTGGCATGACTACTAACAGAGGGCATGGATTAATGGTGTTCCACTTTAAAGATTGGATACAGAAATTGTTATCAATATCCCGGTACTTAAGGTTAAGGATAGGGTTACAAAAGATTATCTACCTGTGGTCAACCCTATATCCTTGGTCTCTGATACCATCTTGGATTGTACCTGATTGCTGGAGAATTGCTATCTTGATACATTCTCATTCCCCACCCCAGGTAAGTGTTACTTCTTGGCTTGTTCTGTACTATATTGCTGTGTTTCACTCTATTAATGAATAAATATACTTGATTATTTAAGCCTCGTTCAGTCAACCCAGTTATCTGGTGTATTAGTAGCCTGTCACAAAGCCTCCCGTCACAGCCAATAAATAAAAATAAAAAATGTTTGTATGTATTCCTTTATAAACCCCGTCACCCACCCCCGCTACACACAATAAAGCGGGCACTTACAGTACAGTATATATTTATTTCTCTTCATGTATTTATTTATTTAGATTTATTTATTAATTGTGGAGCTGCTGTGCGTGAGGGGCCAAAAATCTCTCTCCCTTCAATGTACTGTAATCTGTTTAACAGAAACATTAGGGGGGGGAAGGGGCTTTAGGCCTTTATATCTCTCTCCCTTCATTGTAATCTGTTTAACACAAACATTAGGGGGGAAGGGGCTTTAGGCCTTTATATCTCTCTCCCTTCAGTGTAATCTTCTTAACAGAAACATTATGGGGGAGGGGGCTTTAGGCCTTTATATCTCTCTCCCTTCAGTGTAATCTGCTTAACAGAAACATTAGGGGGAAGGGGGCTTTAAACAATGCTGTGTATAATGTATAAGGTTTTTTACTTTATTTATAAACTCACATTTATAAACCCCGTCACCCACCCCCGCTACACACAATAAAGCGGGCACTTACAGTACAGTACAGTATATATTTATTTCTCTTCATGTATTTATTTATTTATTTAGATTTATTTATTAATTGTGGAGCTGCTGTGCGTGAGGGGCCATGGCCAGGATGGGGGGGGGGTAACGGTACAGTATGTGGGTAGGGGGTGAGGGTGGTTAGACCTCACAGTATGCACATTGGGTCCCCCCCCCCCTCCCCACATTTACATACACTGCACGACATCAATGAAGGGAGGGTTTACCAATGCAGGGAGAGTTTACCAATGCAGGTAAGGCTTTAGGCCTTTATATCTCTCTCCCTTCATTGTAATCTGTTTAACAGAAACATTAGGGGGGAAGGGGCTTTAGGCCTTTATATCTCTCTCCCTTCAGTGTAATCTGCTTAACAGAAACATTAGGGGGGAGGGGGCTTTAAACAATGCTGTGTATAATGTATAAGGTTTTTTACAATTAGATAGATGTAATCCTTGGTATTGTAAGGGTTAGCTCTATATGATGATGAAAAGATATTAAACACATAGCTAGAAATACATACAGTTTGTGACCCTTAAATATGCTTTAATCAGCTGAATAAAGTGATGCCCAATTGAGCTGCACATGTAAAATAAGTAGCAGCACAGTGGTAGATCTATAAAGTGCACTGTGAGCGCTCATCAGTATAAAGTCCCCTGAGATACAGAGCTCAAAATAATGAGCATGGTGGTGTGCGTGAATAACACAGGGACACGTAAGCACTGCGTGTGGTGGTGTGCACCAGAGCACTGGGGAATCCAGTGATAAATCCCAAGCGTTACTCAGTCAGGCAGCAGGAGAATCAGATGATAAAGACCAAAGTCTTGCAGTGGGACATCACAGTAAAACGGAGAAAAGTCTCACGCAGTATGGTAGGCCACGGTTTTATGTACATTTACTACAATATATATCCAATTTTTTCTCTTGTGGTCTTTATCTACTTACCATTTATATCTCATGCTACTCTTGTTTCGGATCGGCCGATCTCAGTAAACATTACTTGGGAGAAATATTTTCCCCTAGTTCTGTTTATGTTATATTTGTAATGATATATTGTTACCATGCTTTGGCTCTTATCAGACCAATTGTACCTCTTTGATGTTTTTACGCTGTGTCGCATAGCGATCTGACATTATGAATTGTGTGGGTCTGTCTCTTTGTGTTTTTTATACTCTTTGTTATAAAGTCCATTTCTATTTTTCATAATTCAGCATTTGAAGTGCACCTTTTTTGACCCTACTCTCCCTCCTTTTTTAGTCATATATATACCTATATTACTGGTTTAAAAATATATTAATTATATATATAATATATATATAATAATATAATATATATATAAATCTATCTATAATATATATATTATATGTATAAGTAATACAGTAATATACACACAGATGTGAACCAATATACAAATACTGTAGAATGGTTATCAATCATACTGTCCTACAAATAACGCTTCTCTATACAGTCAGACATAATAATAATAATCCATTTAATAATCCTAACTGATTTTACAATATAAAACATAACATTCCAATCCACACATACATTGCATTTACATTGTATACTGTAAATGAGGCATAGCATAAAATCTATGCACCATATACTGTACATTCTGCAAATGAATGTTAACAATATAATTGCAAGCTACTCTACCAGTAAATACAAACACTTCCAACAAACACTTTAACCTCAAGTAACAAAAATCAATATATACTGTAAGTACCACACCAGAAAACACAATTTAAAACCAAAGCTAACCCTTACAATACCAAGGATTACATCTATCTAATTGTAAAAACTTATACATTATACACAGCATTGTTTAAAGCCCCTTCCCCCTAATGTTTCTGTTAAGCAGATTACACTGAAGGGAGAGAGATATAAAGGCCTAAAGCCCCTTCCCCCTAATGTTCTGTTAAACAGATTACAATGAAGGAGAGAGATATAAAGCCTAAAGCCCCTTCCCCCCTAATGTTTCTGTAAACAGATTACATGAAGGGGGAGTATAAAGGCCTAAAGCCCTCCCCCCTATTTCTGTTAAACAGATACATGAAGGGAGAGAGATATAAAGGCCTAAAGCCTTACCAGTAAATCTCCCCTCCCTGCATTGATGTCGTGCAGTGTATGTAAATGTGGGGAGGGGGGGGACCCAATGTGCAACTGTGAGGTCAAACCACCCTCACCCCTACCCACTACTGTACCGTTACCCCCCCCCCATCCTGCCATGGCCCCTCACGCACAGCAGCTCCACAATTAATAAATAAATCTAAATAAATAAATACATGAAGAGAAATAATATATACTGTACTGTAAGTGCCCGCTTTATTGTGTGTAGCGGGTGGTGTGACGGGGTTATAAAATGTGAGTTTATAAATAAAATAAAGAATATTATTTCTAGGGGCCCTAGAAACGAAGTTCCCACGCCATTTCGCGCTAATTGCTCTTTTTTACAATGTTGCTGGTCTTGCGGCTTTGCAGTCTGCAAGCAAAAAGCAGTTTGTAGTACTGAGTGTGAGATAATTTATTATCAGTGTTGATCAAGAGAGTTGTCAGAAGGATTCCCCTTATATACAGCACTCTATTGTCATTCATACAGTACAGTATAGTAAAGGGTAGACACAAATGGTCTTGCAGTATATTACTACAAATCTGTCAGGTTGACCAGAATCACTGCGGATATCGGAAAATAATACAATTTTATTAATTCTATGTAGAATTAATAAAATTGTATTATTTTCCGATATCCGCAGTGATTCTGGTCAACCTGACAGATTTGTAGTAATACAGTAACTGCAAGACCATTTGTTGTCTACCCTTTACTATACTGTATGAATGACAATAAGTGCTGTATACTTTATAAGGGGAATCCTTCTGATCAACTCTCTTTGATAACACTGATAAATATCATTTTATACCCCTTTAGCACCTGTCGTTCACATCTATGCACCCATTACTGTACATGGTGATTGGCGTCGTATTCACGTACTTTATGTGAGATAAATTAACCAGTTCTTTTATGCTAGTCGCCACAAAAAACTTTTATTTACAAATACAGTACAATACAATGGTGACATTCAAGTTAACAGCAATTCAAAACCTCAACACACAATAATACATACTGTACAGTACTGTATGATTATTTATTTAAATACAGTAATACAGCTCTGTACTGATATAGCAGTATACAGTATACTGTCTATATTTGGGCCTTGTCTTTGGGGGTTTATTCATCAATATTAGGGTGACCTGCCGTTGGAAATACTGACACAGTACAGTCCCAGCTACAGTATTCCAGCACCCCACCCCCCTCCCTTAGAGTTTTTAATCCCTCCCTGCCAAGCATCAATCGTCGGCTAATCAATCCAAGCCATTGTCTTGTTAATCTGGCCCTGGGCTGCTACGGTACAAGATTCAGCAGGAGGCCAGCCAGCGTATCATCCCACCATCCCCCTCCCTTAGAGGGAGGCCTGCCTGCTTTGAAAAATCCCCTCTCGAATTGGAAATGTAAATCTGATGTGCATCCGTTTGCTTACAGTAACGTTTCTGTTCAGAACAGCCACTGCTTCTAAATTACTGAAAATATACAGGATAAATATACAGTAATGGTGAAATAATCCGTTCTGTGGGTCTGAGAGGGTTGAAAGTCACCAGGTCCCCTACAGTACAGTACATTCTCGAATACCTTTAGAATAAAATACAGTATATATAAATACAGTATACTGTAAATATTGCACAGTACAGTATAATGTTAAATAACCCATCCTGTTCTTTTTCCCTTCATACTGTAACAGTATCCTCATTGTGTCTGCGGTACAGTAGTTCATTGAGAGAGGAGAGGTTTTGTGTACTCATTACTGCTGTTTATATACTGTACATTTGACTGCACAAGCAGATTTGACGGAACACAACGCCCCCCCCCCCTCCTTGGGCACCCTTTTTCCTGGAACGACAAACAAAAAACAAAAACTTTGTTCAGTTACTGTACTGTACTGTATGTGCGTACTGTATTAGTGTAGAACTACTGTACAGTAGGTGGCTGGTGCAGCTTTCTCTGGAAAGAAAAAAAATGGAGCAGTTAGTAGGCAGTTACTGTAGTACTGTCAAACTAGTCTACTGTACTGTATACTGGAACTACTGTATACTCTGACTATTGGGAAAGAAAAAATCTGTGCCATACTTACCTTTATCATACTGTACTTACTGTACAATACTACAGCACTGTACTACTTTCCTGATGCTTGCCCATTGCGCGCGATGACAATGGGCAAACACGTGGCAAATGGCTATATATTTATTGCACTCGTTCCACGGTGAGTACATCGTTCCAAAAACTCATATTGGCTTTATACAACTCGTCCTTCTTGGAGGTTTCGCCACTTTACGATGTGGTCTTCAGCTGATGCCAGACCATTTCGATCGGATTGAAGTCTGGCGATCTGTGATTGGAAAGAAAGGACAATTAGTTTAAGAGATACAGTACACAGTAAACACAGTGGGGAACATAAATGGGACACGGTCACTCACTCACTACTCTCCCTGGCGTCTTCACCCAGTTGATGCCGCGCTCAAGGATATGGCCGCGTCGACGCGGTTTGCTTGGATCATTGTCCTGGTAAAAAGCGATGACCATTGGGAAAGTCTCGTGTGATGTATCGCCACTATCACGGCACAATGTTGTCTTGGAAGAAATCTTTATTCATGATTCCTATAGCAAGAAAAGAAAAGTGCTCAATAGTACAGTACAGGCATACGGTAAGGCAACACTAGTCAAGTACAGTGCATTAGGCGGCATTATATTGAGAAATTGTACCTTCAAAGACGACAATGCATCCCGGTCCACGCCTAGAGATGGCACCCCACACATGCAGCTTCACAGGTGTTTTGGCCCGGGCTTCAAAGTTATGCGGCCTTTTTGTGGAACCAAATCTTGCAAATCTCTCCAGCGACAAGTAGACTCATCAGTGAAGATGCAATCCTGGAAAGTCTCACCCGCTGTCGATCCATGCTTGGGCCTGTAGCACTCTTTTGATTTTGTTTGCGTCCCGTATCATGGGGTACGCGCTCTGTAATGACAATGAATAAAAATGTTAGCGTCACAGCGCAGTACAGTTTGCAAAACAACACTTTAACTTTACAGTACCTCCTGTACTGTCCAGTACTAACCTCACACGTCCATTTTCCATCCAATTCTGCGTCTCATCTTCTTTATGCTGCTCTCGATACAGTCAGATTGGTTTTCCTGCAGAGTGTTTTTAACCCTTAATGCGCTGTCCTCTCATCATTCTCCTCACTTTTCTGTCCCACAGAAGAGTAGTCTCCCTACAATGCAAAGAAATTATATTGTGTTTATTAATATGCAGCAATATAAAATGTATACTGTTAACTGTACATGTAATGTTGTAATATACAGTAAATTAAATATACAAAAAATGTATACTGCTGTACTATAAATATAAATAGACAAAATAATACAGTATACATACTGTTATATAATAAATAGTGTACTCTAAATAATATCACTTATCAACGATCTAACGCCCACACTACCGCCACAGCCTTTATGCGATCGGCCAAGATCCGCAAGCCGGAGATTTCCCGGCTTGCTAGTGCCGCCCCTCGGCGTTGCGCGCGTCATAGACCGCGGTCACGCTCTTCGGGAGCCTGCGCCCCCTGCACGCTCGCGTCCAGGCTCCCCGAGGGGCCCCTGTGTCCCGCGATGTGGTGGGACGGCGGCAGGGGGTTCCGGTGACTCCAGCGGACCCACCCATCGCGTAGGAGAAGCGCCCCATCGGAAGGGCCTCTTCCCGCTGCTTTCGGCGCGCGCGCCCGTCACCCTCGCGGGCCGCGCGCCACAGCACTACTTACTGCTACTGGGCCTTCCAATAACGCGCAAATTCTCTCGAATACAACTTGGCGCAGGCAGTATACTGTATATTCCTTGTAATATGAATTGCAAATATACCAAAAAGTGGTATACTGCTGCACAAAAATTAAATTGACCACACATACAGTACCTACAGTATATACTGTTGTATAAATATACTATCATAAATACGGTTACTCGTAGATGTACACTAACAGTTTTCTTCTATATTTTTTTTTTGGTTCTAAGTTTTATAAATACAGATACTTACGCATTTGTTACCTTTGTCCTTTTTTTTCCGGTCTCTGTTTTTTTTCCTTGTGCATGAGCACAGGTGCTTGATGGACATAACGAGGCCAGAAGCAGTTAACCACGCTGGACTATCTGCAATTCGTTTCCCGCTCGTGTACATATCCTTCATTACTCATGCTGTGATCTTTGAAAATCTTCTTAACAGGCACTTGCTGCGATTAGAAAGAATACAACACAAGATGTTTATTCGTGTTTAGTCGATGTGTATCAATGTGCAGTGAATCCCAAAAATAGATTGTGTTATTTATATGTTAATGACTCACATTACAGACCACCCCTATTCATCACCTGTACCTGGCCGCCATGCATAAAAGGTTGTACACGTTTGCATACCCCCACACTTGCTGATCTTATCTGAGCCATTGTCCAGATACTGCATTGTGCTCCCACTTACATGGAAGCCTCCCCGGTCTACTATGCGAAAGACCCATCTCACCTCTGCTGTTGCCATGGCCACCTGAAAAGAGAAAGGCAGTTTAACCGATTTCCAACCAAAGCAATAGCACAGGCTAGTGCGCACACAGAAAACCTTCTGCTACCCCCAAAGCTAAGGGTTTAAACACTCCAGCCTTATATTATGTTGAGCAAGAAGAAATACGGGTACTCGTGCTCGGTAACCAGCAAGGTATCGAAGCTCACCATACTCACCGAATCCGCCGACCACTTGAAGACAGGTTGAAGTACCGGGTTAACACGAACAACGCAGAAAACCGGATAGTCATCGCTAACGGCCCTCCGACCCCTACCTGACCGCGACTATCGCGGGCAGCCGCAAAACCCCGCTCCACCATCGGCCAATGACGCTCCCGCTCCGCAAACGCCCCCATCAGAGAGAAGCGTTACGACCCGCAACCAGAATGACAGATCAAATGGACCATTACACAGGGGAGAGTCATGGCACAACACGCACGGCAAAGAAGCAACATACAAGAGAACAAGCGACGCCACAAGGTGGAGGAAGCTAAAGTACCGTTTGAAGAGGGAGGACGTTCCGACAGTAGCATAGATGTGGAAACAGGTGGTTGTCAAGGAAATGCCTGGTGGGTGTCACGGTAAACGACACACCACAACACTCTAGGAAGTAATAGCCGGCAACACTGGAGAAACCAAGAAGTCAAGCACGTATACCGCCAGGTCTTCTGCACAACAGCACTTACAACACAGGCAAACCGGCAAGATCACCAGGCTAAGCTCGATGGGAGCAAGAAGAAAGCCAAATAACCGGAGCAGCACCCACACCACATGAGCGACGGCCCAACGGCAAGACGACAGACTGCGGCACCACCAAGTACAACGCCAACGATCGGGACAATGTCAGACAGAACCACCCAACTGGCGCAAGACCCGGCACTCAGGGACGATGCCAAGAAGGACTCGATACCAAGCAGGTAACGATCCCGAGGGCTCCATCGCAACACACATAGTTCTCGGCAATGCGGTAAATAGGGAAGATCAAACGACTTAGTAGCCAAGCCAAACAAGTGAGAAAAAGACGCCAATACAGTACTGGTCTACCCACACAAGGCGCGTGTCAAAAAAGAAACGGACAAACCGAACCACCCGGCATCAACGCAAAAATCGACACCGCAGAGGCAACCAGCGGAGCGGAATCACAGGGCAGTCCCGCCAGTCAACAGCACGCACCACGTTGGCTACGGGCAAAAAAAACGAGGACGTCGACGGAACCCAGCGTCTATGGAAATACCAAGACAGCACCATGTAAGGCACCCCTACGTGGCTCACAAGCTTCCGCCCACAACAACTAGTGAGATTACACGCAACCTGAAACCCCAGCAAATAGTCAAAGACACGAACCTACCTCTAACCAAGGAGCCCAAAGTGCTACCTTGGGAGGCCCACAAAGAGGGAGCATGCCGCCCTCCAACCAGGAGGCGGCCAAAATTGGGCTCTTACCAAGCCGGGATTCGGCAGCACGTCGTGGACCACCGCGACAAGCTCATAACACAGAGAGCGCACAAGACATCAAGCGAGTCAACGGGGAAACAACGGTCAACTTCCACCATCAAGCAGTCATCGAGAGAGGAAGGCAGCGACACCACGCACATTACCAGCTCCGCCAGGGGGAGAGAGTGGGGCTGCTCCAGTCCAGGAAACTCAGGCATGACAGCTCGCACCTCCGGCGGGGGTAGAGGAGAAGGGGCGGCTGGCCTCCATCTAGGTGCGCGTGCGAAGGCGGTTTATGTACATTTACTACAATATATATCCAATTTTTCTCTTGTGGTCTTTATCTACTTACCATTTATATTCATTGCTACTCTTGTTCTGGATCGGCCGATCTCAGTAAACATTACTTGGGGAGAAATATTTTTCCCCTAGTTCTGTTATGTTATATTTGTAATGATATATTGTTACCCTGCTTTGGCTCTTATCAGACCAATTGTACCTCTTTGATGTTTTTACGCTGTGTCGCATAGCGATCTGACATGTGAATTGTGTGGGTCTGTCTTTTGTGTTTTTTATACTCTTTGTTAATAAAGTCCATTTCTATTTTTCATAATTCAGCATTTGAGTGCACCTTTTTGACCCTACTCTCCCTCCTTTTTAGTCATATTATTCCCTTGGGTCGGTAGCACCACCAGAGGGTTACCTTTTACCTTGACTTCTGGTTAACTGATTATTTAATCACACAAGGGTGATTTGATTGCGGCATCTATTGTGTGTTCCATATGTATATATATGTATACAGTATATATATACACAGTATATACTGTATATGTACTGTATAGGGATTGTTATTATATATACTGTATACTGTATATATATCCAGTATATATACAGTATATACTGTACAGTATATATTTATTTCTCTTCATGTATTTATTTATTTATTTAGATTTATTTATTAATTGTGGGGCTGCTGTGCGTGAATTTTTTTTATTGGGGGTGAGGGGGGTGTTTGGCCCTTGGTGTGAGTTTAGGACTTGCAGCAGCAGCACAATTAATAAATAAATCTAAATAAATAAATAAATAAATGACAATAAATACATTTGAAATACATTTTTATTGATAGTGTAGATGTGCAGGGTCTCCGGAGCTGAAGCGCACAGGTTTTAAGTCTGGGGACCCCCTGCCCCCCGAGATACAGGCCCCTTTAGGGGGTGCCGGTATCCCTCTGCTCTGCTTGGTTTACAGGCCGCGATCACGTGATCGGGGCCTTTAAACGCAGAGGGATACCGGCACCCCCTAAAGGGGCCTGTATCTCGGGGGGCACGGGGTCCCCAGACCTAAAACCAACGCGATTCAGCTCTGGAGACCCCCTGCACATGTACACTATCAATAAAAATGTATTTCAAATGTATTTATTGTCATTTATTTATTTAGATTTATTTATTTATTTTTTGGCGGCTGCTGTGTGTGTGTATTTTATTATTGTGGGTAGCGGGAGGGTGGGTGAATGGGGTATTAGCCCCAACGATGGTTGTTTAGGGCTTGCGGGGGGGGGAGAGCGGGAGGGCTTAACCCCTTCATGACCGTAGCGGTATTAACTGCCACGGTCGTGAAGGGGTTAAGTGCACCCGCAACCCCCCTCCCGCAAGTCCTAAACTCACACCAAGGGCCAAATACCCCCCTCACCCATCCCCACTACACACAATAAAGCGGGCACGGTGGGTTAACCCCTTCATTGCCTTAGCGGCTATCCGCTATGGTAATGACGCAGCATTTCTGTATTTTTAATAATATTGAGCAGGAGCAGGGAGGGTCCCTGAGCATTAATTTCTGGCTCAGGGAACCCCCTGCTCACTGTACAATATTATTAAATCTCTCTCTCTGCTGCAAACACATCTCGCCCCCAGTACAGTATGTGCAGTAATTTACTGAACATGTACTGTAGAATAAATGCATAGTTTTATTTATTCAGGTTTATTACACAGTATACTGTTCAGCCGGAAAACATCAGCATACTGTACAGCACAATATTATCCATCGAAATCCCCCCATTAGCCGTTTTCTTTTCTGAGGAAAAACAAAATGAAAAGTTTTAATGTACAGTAATGGTCAGCCCCCTAAAGAAGTACCCAGCCAGCCCCACCAAAATAATACAGCAACAATACAGTACTCACCATACTGTACTACTGTATTTCCCATTCAGCTGGCGCCAGCGCCGGTCCACCACTGCCAGTACAGCTTTCTTCATCACCCACGTCGATAGTTTGCAGCGGGACTAGCCCACCTGTAGTCAGCAGGTGAGGCGGGAAATCGCTTAGGTACATGCAAGCTTCATCAAAACTGGCCGCGAAATCCGACTCTGTCTCAGGGTTGTCACTGACAGTGGGACCATCATTGGAAGCCGGTACTGGTGCATTGCTTGGCAGGGACTGTCGCTTCTTAGTTGGTTTTAACACGACCCTTCGCCTTTTGCCGCCTCCATGATCATAGATACGGGAAAAACCCTGTGACACACACCAATACCCTCCAACAAATTGGGGCTCAATACGGTGAAAACAGGGGTCACTACATAACTTTTTCCTTATTGCACGCTTCCACAAATGAGGAGTTGGCGAAAATTTGTAAAAGTCATAGTTTTCGATAAAATACTGATAAATTTGAACAACTGTTGCCATCTTATCCTCTGTTGCATTAATAGCGGCCCATATCAAATAAGCATAACTTCTGACAGGTTTTTGGAACACGGGCTGCTGCACTTGAACACTCATGGTGGGTCTCTGAAGAATAGTGTACAGTAACTGAAACTACGTACACTGGTCTTTGTCTTTATTTAATACTGGTATGTAAAGCCTAAATTGATACATTTTTGCAACGTCTTCCTTCAGTCTCAAGGCCAAGTTACAATGGCACACTGTGGTACAGTATCTTTTTTAAACGAAACAACTGCAAGCCCACACATTACTGATTCGGCGCTTTCCAAGTCATGAATTTATGCCATCTGGTGGACATGCGAAGCATTGCAGCCTAGTAAATCCTGATCATTATCATTTAACAGATCAGGCCCCCGTCAGCCAGGCATGAACCGTGGCTGGGAAGGCAAACGCAATGAAGCATGCAAGAGGTGAGCAGCGGCGGATTCCAGGTATCTGCCAGGTACAAACTGGGCATTTGCTCGAATAAAGTGTGTCGGTGCAGTATCAATAAATAAAACATGCACATACACATAAAAATTACAGTTGTGGTACACCCAGAACATGATGTTTTAATAAAGTGTGTAATACTGTGAATTTAAAATGTACAGGCAGAAAAAAAAATTTCTGTGAGCCCAGGAAAAATCCTTTGGCATGTAAATATGCTAGGGGTGAATGAGCGGAGGGTATTTTCCTTCCTGCACTTCAACGAGGTCCCGCTAAGCCGGAGACCCTCAGTCTAGCGAAGTGATAGGGATGAAAAACCTCAGAGCACCAAAGTGTAAACATTTCCGGAATCTTGATAAGTGCCAAATCCCAGGCCATTGACACCTTGGAGACAAACTCCAGACCCAGGGTCGCCAGGGAAGGGGTGTATTCCAGGTATGCTAATCTGCATGGGTGTCAAATGAGCACATGCGCTTTGCAGACCGGAAAGCCTTTTTTGCCCGCTTTGCAAACTACGGGCAAATCAGGGATTGGTGGGTTAAATGCTCCCACGGAGGGGATTGGGTGTACATGTTAAGGATAGACTGGAGACCCTCAGTCTAGCGAAGTGACAGGGATGAAAAACCTCAGAGCACCAAAGTGTAAACATTTCTGGAATCTTGATAAGTGCCGAATCCCGGGCCATTGACACCTTGGAGACAAACTCCAGACCCAGGGTCGCCAGGGAAGGGGTGTATTCTAGGTATGCTAAACCGCATGGGTGTCAAGTGAGCACATGCGCTTTGCAGACCGGAAAGCCTTTTTTGCCCGCTTTGCAAACTACGGGCAAATCAGGGATTGGTGGGTTAAATGCTCCCACGGAGGGGATTGGGTGTACATGTTAAGGATAGACTGGAGAATCCTATAACTGTGCCCGCCGGACTATCCCCAGTGTGATCCAGATACGATTCATGATGTGACTACGCTTTACGCAGGATTTCGTTCAAGCACAGCGGTAGCGGTTCCAAGTTGCAAGGAGTTAATAGTATCGCAACCAAGAATTTACCCCAAACTTCGGAATTCATTAGCCCTGGTGACTCCCGAACGAATTCCTACGAACTTTAACGAAATTCTTTGATTTGGCAAAGTTATTAGATCGGCAACTTGCGATCTAGCCAAGTGGACTTTACACGGAGACTGCATTTCTTGCGCTTTCTCGCAAAGGACATTTTATTTCGTTTCCCCATCCCAGTAAGTGTTGTATTAAGTGTATTCTGAAGTTGTCGTGTGTTTGTCTAGCAAGGAAATAAATCACAATTTATTTTGCCTCCTTGTTGTGTTCAATTGATAATCCCAAAAATATAAAAAGTGTTGATAAGTTCTGGTCCAACGTGACAGGCTTGTATTAGCTGGTGAATGTATATGGAAAGAACTACGGCGCTCCCCTACAACAAATCATTGCAAAACTAAACAGTGTTAATAAGAGCCTGAAAAATGAGTATACTGGCCCCTTTAGGTATCCTCCAAACTGCAGCTCAACAGTAAGGAGAGATCCTTCCTTGATCCCCACCAATCGGTATTTGGAGCATAACCAGAGGGAGTACCCTCTATAAACTGTTCCTGGATACCATCTCTTGAAGCAGACCTTAGATAGGAGAAAAGGGGACGAATTGAAAGAAACCCTGATGGGATTGGCTCACACTTGCCCGTGTGAGTAGATCTGGCATCAGCTGTGTTTATTAGTTTATTACCCTGTCCTTCACACGTGTAGATCTGCATGATTTACGCCTTGTGGGTTTAATATTTACCCTGCACCTGTATTTTGTTCCTTTCATCTCCATGCGCTCACCACAACTGTATGAATATTGTATTAACTGGTGGCAGCATGTGGGATACTGATTGAACCTATACTATAGTCTCCTCCGGGATTCTGTAGTATAGTGTCGAACGCGTAGCTTGCGAGCTCCTCAGACAAGTGGAAACTTATACACACTTCTAAAGAGCATGAGATACTTCACTGTCCCTTTACCCATACCCCGATAGCACCATGAGTAATCGCTCAGGAAGGTTCCAATCCTGGACCAGAGAGAAGATCATGGAGAGATGTGCGGGATATGGTTTACCGACAGATGGGCGGTCAAATGTACAACTGGAGGAGAATTTGGAGCATCACGAGGACTGCATGGTTCTAACAGAGGGGCAAGTCCCCGTTGCTGCTGTGGCGGCGAGCACTATTCAGTCCTGAGTGCAGGAGGTCCCTCCAGCTCTGGGACTGCAAGGACATGAGGACAATGCTAGTGAACCCCCGGCTGTGAGAGGCGCTAGGGAGTACGGACGAAGTAGCATCTGCAGCTGCCGAGCGGGCTGTCCCTGGGCTCACGGCACTTCTCGCTACATGGGCAGCGGGGGTTAGCACCGCGGAGTGGGTACAGCTCCTGACAGCAGTGCTTGGAAAAACCCACCACTCTCACCTTGTAAATGGGGAACAGGAGCTTCCCCGGGCGGACCATCACAGCTTCAGCAAGTTCGTGGATGGCACAGATGACATTGATGCATTTTTAAATGACTTCGAGATGCACTGTTCCCGGTTCTGAATACCAAGGAGGGACTGGGTGGTCAGACTGCGACCACTGTTATCTGGGAAAGCCAAGCGGACTGTGTAGGGTATTCCATGCGTGGATGTCGATGACTACGGTCATATCAAGAGCAAGCTGCTGACCCAGTAGGCCTGACCCTAGGAGCATTCAGGGGAAAGTTCCGGATGGGCGGAGTACTCCCCGGGGAGTTATTCAGTACCTTTGCCGGTCGGATGGCCTTACACAGAACGCAGTGGGTGAAGGGGAATGGGGTTACAAAATTCCATACCGTACTGGACTTGTTATTTCAGGAGCAGTTGCTGGAGCAGCTCCCCACGGATGTGAGGGCATGGGTCTTTGACCACAAACCTCAGACCTATGAGAAGGCTGCAAAAATGGCTGATGAATATGTGGCCAGCAGGGTTGCAATGGAGGATCCAGCAGCTCCCAAGTGCTATTGCATCAAGGTATCTGTAATCCTTTCTTCTTCCCTCTGGCATGGATCCCCTGAGGTCCTTCTTGTAATCGTCCTTCTTTGATCTGCCCGGTGTCTACCTTGTTCTTGCTCCAGTTGTCTCCTGCTCTGAATCGAGGTGTTCCTCTCACAAAGAAAGGGACAGGTTAAATCAAAAAGTGTAGATACTATGTGATGGCGGTATTAATACCAGAAGGGGGGGGAAAGGGGAAATCTAAAGGCGGAATAGACTTCAAACACTCACACGGGCCAGTGTGAATGTGGTCCTAAAATGGTATCTTTCCTTCCCTCTCAGTGTCCCAGATTTACCCAATTGAACTTGGCTTCCCACAAGCAAGCATTTCAATTAAGGGGGCTAACTCGCGAATGGAGGCACCGAGCACCCTCATTTTTGGTGTGCAAGTATCAATAAATAAAACATGCACATACGCATAAAAATTACAGTTGTGGTACACCCAGAACAAGATGTTTTAATAAAGTGTGTAATACTGTGAATTTAAAATGTACAGTGTCACGGTAGCTTATGACAAGATATAATGAACACCAAATATCTGGGTTGAACTGAACGAGGCTTAGATATAATAAAATATATTTATTCCTTAAATAAGGTGAACACAGCAATATAGTTCAATTAACAGGCAAGAAGGTAACACTTACTTAGGGTTGGGGGATGGAGAAGTATCAGCTAGCAATTCTTCACAATCCGGTGACATTCAAGATGGTATCAGAAGAAGAACTCAAAACTGTAGGGTTGACACAGTTTATATACCTGTGTAACCCTATTCTTAACATTGAATACAGACTATTGGTGAACAATTATCTGTATCCAATCCCTAACGTGGAGACACAGATTAACCCATGCCCTCCAGCTAGTTAGCCCATGTGTACTGGGAGTCTGAGTGTCTTATTTCTGTAGCCCCATAATTAACTCAGGGGCGACGATCAGTCTACAAAATGAAGTAGCTGGCAGGAGCTTCATTGTTTGTAAGTGTAGACATAACACTTACAAACCACTCCAGTTTGATGTTCCTCCGCCCTCAGGTAACAATTAGAGTGGCAGAGTCGTTGATTAGTACTTGATCTGTTGATTAGTACTTAGGCTCAATCATCCGGCTGCCCTTCCTGACCTATTTAGCATAGCAGATGGAGTCTGCATTTTTCAGAGCAGATCCAAAATACCATACAGTACATATAATTTAATATCTACACATATTAATAAGTTCCATTCTGGTGGGCTCAGTGGGTCGAAATTTGCCAGTTCTTTATGCCTACAGTGACTCCACACATTGGCCAAATATCAACTCTCTGCGACCTCCAGAACTGGAGTTACAGAAATGCATTTTAAAACATTAAAATACAGGATTATAATGAAACATGGGAACAGGGGAACATACATTTTTCATGACATGACAAGGTGTAAACCACATTCCTGGACCGTAGTCCAGTTAACCCCTTGCCTCCCTGGTGAGGTCAGGGGGTGGCCATATGGGGTGCAACCCCTTTAATACCGGGCCAACCCCCCTCTCCCTCTACATACAGGCAGGAATGTTTTTTTTCTGTGAGCCCGGGAAAAATCTTTTGGCATGTAAATATGCTAGGGGTGAATGAACTGAGGGTATTTTATATATACCATCATACTTTTGTGAACATATTAGATGATTTCTGTTTGAAAATCCAAGATGGCTGCCGACAGGATATGAACTCACACCCTCACTAATACTGCAGTGGCCAATTTGCTTCCTGGAATTCCTGCCCTCAGGAAATCAGCCTCTCTTTGGTTCTCATTGCCAGCAACTGCCTCTGGCATTTAAATAGCAGGCAGTTGCTACTGGACTTTGCTTGTGCAAAGTACTCTGTACCTTGTTCTGTCTGAGCTCTGTCTTTGCCTCTGTTTTACATGTCTGTGCTTGGATCTCCTTACTTCCCCTTGCTTGCAACCTGTCTTGACAAGGAAGAGATGCACCCGCTCAACCTAGTGTGACCACAAGGGTCACAATTGCAGACTGGTGCTATAGGGCAGGGAGAATAATCAGAACACAAAGAACACTGTATGACGCAAAGACACTGTGCATACAGATAAGGCCCTAGAAAAACACTTAAAATCTGATGGAGGAGATCACCCTAATCAACATGCAGTACAGCAGAAAAAGAACTGGAATAAACATGATTGTAGTGTATAAATATGCTTTATTAAGGATAATTAAAATTATTGGTACTGGAACGCTATATGAATGATAAACACTCACATGAAGCACTAGTGTGTATAAGGCAAAAGATCACTGCTAGGCATGCATAAAATGGGATACTGTAAAAGTAGATAACAATGGCAATGAATGATCAATAGTGTAGGTATGACACTAGCAAAATAACACACAAGTATAACCCTGCTGGCAAAAATGTCCACTAAGATAAATGGACAGTGAAGGAATTAGGAGTGTGAAACCCCACCAGAAACTGACCCTGTTAGTAGGTAACTGAACACAGGGACAGAAAAGTGGGGGGTGGGAATACCCTACACACCGATATATGCCAGCCCTGTGGGGGAAGGATTGCAAAAGGATCGTGTGTCCCCAAATCTGACCCTCAATAACATACCCCTACAACAGACGGGGGGTGAGGGGGGTTTAGGACAGAAAAGGGGGAAAGAGGATCCTCTACAACTTATCTGTGCTGGCCCTGGGTACACGATCCTTCTGTGGCAGGCTGGAGAGGTGCTTCGTGGAGTGTGCAGCTGAAGGGGACTCCAACGATGTCACGGTGGGACCAACTAGAAGCTGCAGGCGTCCATGCTGGAAAACGTGGCGTGTGACGTCATGACACCCTCTGACGTACGTTTCGCGATAGCTCCTTCCAAGAGAGGGAGGGATCATCACTCCCCCCAGTGGCTAGTATTTATAGAGCTCTGCTGGGAGGAATGAAAGAAATGTTAAAGCCAAATAAGGGAAGGGGAGTGTTAGGAGTATAAAGAAGGAGAAGAGACACCAATAGAAATATAAAATAACGTCAGAGGGCGTCATGACGTCACACGCCACGTTTTCCAGCATGGACGCCTGCAGCTTCTAGTTGGTCTCACCGTGACATCGTTGGAGTCCCCTTCAGCTGCACACTCCACGAAGCACCTCTCCAGCCTGCCACAGAAGGATCATGTACCCAGGGCCAGCACAAATAAGTTGTATAGGGTCCTCTTTCCCCCTTTTCTGTCCTAAACCCCCCCTTTGCCCCTTTGCCCCTTTGCCCCCCCCGTGTGTTGTAGGGGTTTGTTATTGAGAGTCAGATTTGGGGACACACAATCCTGTTGCAATCCTTCCCCCACAGGGCTAGCATATATCGGTGTGTAGGGTATTCCCACCCCCCACTTTTCTGTCCCTGTGTGCAGTTACCTACTAACAGGGTCAGTTTCTGGTGGGGTTTCACACTCCTAATTGCTTCACTGTCCATTTATCTTAGTGGACATTTTTGCCAGCAGGGTTATACTTGTGTGTTATTTTGCTAGTGTCATACCTACACACAAAGGGGAACCCCCGCACAGCTGATAATGTGAACCAAGGTGAGGTGCTAACTAGGTGGGGAAATGAGTGTATACCAGAGAAAAGGGAGACCTAGTATTTAAGTACTCGATCACTGCTGATGTATAATGATAACATTAAAATACTTTATTTCCAAACAATGAATTAAAATAATGGGGTTTAAAATAAAGATAGATCAAACAGCTTGTGACTGTGGATCTGTTGTAACATAGCTCTGTGTGAGGATTCGGGGATTGCGTCCCTTGCGGCGCGGTTCCTCCTCTTTACATAAAAGTACTGCAGCGGCTGCTGCCTCCGATCTGCCCCCCGCTGGTGCACGCACCCCCGCTCTGTTTACAGAGCGCGTGCGCACCCGTTCCTCTTCTACCAGGTCACAGACCTTATCTCCGCCCTCTCAGTCACACCGCACCTCCGCTACGCGCGGCGTGCACGCGTGACGTCGTGCAACGAGCCCCAGCTGCGAGTCAAGATTGCTGTGAGCCCTTGTCTCCTGCAGCCTATCCTTTGCATCTGCAGAGGCTCCGCCTCCACTCCGCCCCCTCTCCTACTGGTTCCTGTCTCCTATAAGAAGCTTCCTCTTCCTGTCATACCTTGCTGAACATAACCTTGTGTAGCCTTTGCGTGTGCCTGTCTTTTCCAGCCCAGTCTTGTCTTGTTCTCTGCAGTTAACCTCTCGTGTACCGACCTGGCTTTGCATTTGGATTCTCTCTGGCTCTTGACCCCTGGCTTACGGATAACGACGATGAATACCTCTCCAACCCCAGACCACAGGCTTACGGACTCCAACTACGTGTACCTCTCCAACCCACGGACCCCGGCAAGTATTGGATTAACCCTTTCTACATACCCAGACCCAGCAACGCTACAAAACACCTTCTGGGCTCGCCCCCGCTACTGTGGGTGTGTGGCACAGTCCTTCCCACCTCAGTGCCGGGATCAGGTCTTGTTTGTGGGCTCGCTCAAGCGTTACACTCTGGCAGCTACGTAGATGAAACGTATGGGGGATCCCTGATAGATATTCAGGATCCCTTGCCGTATATATGCAGTCTACTAATGGTATAGTAATAGGGCCAATGTTAAACCACTCTTCCAAACATAATAAACACTCTGCTGATTGGCACAAAGTGTAACCACCTATGTCAATAATAAATGCATGCACGTTCAGTGGTGGGGAAGGTAAGTATTAAGCTAGGTACAGCGATGCGAGTTTTATACTTGGCTTATGTTGAAGAAACACTTGCCACAGAGAGACCCCTCTGTTTTTACCACTATCCTAGCTAGGCATGTCCTCGAGCACATCAGCGCTGATATATCAATGATCAGCGCTGATGTAGGGGACAATGCACTATGAGTTATATTCCTACCGAATTGATTGGTTTCTGTGCTTACCTTACCTCACCCTACCCTGATACACTTAGTATTCTCCCTATCTGGGCAGCTCTGTGTGGGATATTAATCCACACTGATAGAGCTCACTGACGGCATACACTACCTCCTGTAGAACTGAACCATTAGCTGTTTGAGCAATACCAGGAGAGCATTAGATATGCCTGGTTTAGACTGCTGTACTGTGTGTCTGTGAGTATTAACACTCTCCTACTTGGGGCATCTGTGTGGGATATTTATCCTCATAAGATCAGACACACGGCACCTCTCACATGCTGTGGATCTGTTCTAACAGCTGTGTGCTATCAGTGTAAGGGTACTATCAGCACTATATGTTCACCCTTGATATAGCCGACAACAGTTCATGTTGGTTGATAAGGAAACACACAACTCCTCATTTAGGGGTCTCTCTGTGGCAAGTGTTTCTTCAACATAAGCCAAGTATAAAACTCGCATCGCTGTACCTAGCTTAATACTTACCTTCCCCACCACTGAACGTGCATGCATTTATTATTGACATTGGCGGTTACACTTTGTGCCAATCAGCAGAGTGTTTATTATGTTTGGAAGAGTGGTTTAACATTGGCCCTATTACTATACCATTAGTAGGCTGCATATATACGGCAAGGGATCCTGAATATCTATCAGGGATCCCCCATACGTTTCATCTACGTAGCTGCCAGAGCTATGTTACAACAGATCCACAGTCATGAGCTGTTTGATCTACCTTTATTTTAAACCCCATTATTTTAATTCATTGTTTGGAAATAAAGTATTTTAATGTTATCATTATACATCAGCAGTGATCGAGTGATTAAATACTAGGTCTCCCTTTTCTCTGGTATAGTGTCATACCTACACTATTGATCATTCATTGCCATTGTTATCTACTTTTACAGTATACCATTTTATGCATGGCTAGTAGTGATCTTTTGCCTTATACACACTAGTGCTTCATGTTAGTGTTTATCATTCATATAGCGTTTCAGTGACGTCACACACCAGAATTAGCCCCTATAGCCTTATACCATAGGCATAGGTTAATTTCTTTCAGGAATTCACAGTGCTTACGCTCATTGTCCCATTTTGGATATATTTTTTGGCACTTTGTCAATCATTGACCCCTACGGGGAGTGAGCACTGATTGCATTCAGTTCACTTTATTCACCATTATTCTGGTACCAATAATTTTAATTATCCTTAATAAAGCATATTTATACACTACAATCATGTTTGTTCCAGTTCTTTTTCTGCTGTACTGCATGTTGATTAGGGTGATCTCCTCCATCAGATTTTGAGTGCTTTTCTAGGGCCTTATCTGTATGCACAGTGTCTTTGCGTCATAGAGTGTCCTTTGTGTTCTGAACCTGTCTTGACCACAGAACAGGACCTGATTACCCCTTGCCTGCTGCCTGCCTCCACCTCAGAACCGGACCTGACTACGCTTTGCCTACCGCCTGCCTCCACCTCGGAACCGGACCTGACTACGCTTTGCCTGCTGCCTGCCTAGAACTGGACCTGTCTATCCCTGCATACCAGGCCATGGTCAGTGTACTACTCCCTACCTCTGTCCTGTGGGTCCATATCCTGTCCTGCAGTCAGCAACGTTAGAATGATAAACGTTCGGAAAAAGCTTGAAGTTCCAAAAGTTTGCCAAATAAAAAATGTAGGGTTTTTTCATACGTTTTGATCAATCTGAGTTCCAGCAACAATAAAAGCAACACACGTTTTTTTTAGAGACAAAACACTTGTGAAAATGACCACCTAAAATATCTTTACGAAAATCTGTTTATGCACACATAAAAAAAAAGAATATTTTTAATTGTATTCTAATAATTTCTCTAACAAATGAAATGTTTTCTGCAATAAAATACAGCAGAGCATTAACTAGAATTTATACTAACCGAACAAAAACTATTTTGCAATCTTTGGTGCTTGTGGTTGCTTAACCTTGATGAAAAAGGTTCCAAAGATGACTGAAATATTAGTATATATTGGTATATTATACTAATATTTTAATATTTTTTTAACTCACTCAGATTGAAATCCCTGAAATATATCACTAGTATTTGTTTACTTTGGTCCTAGGAGGCATTGTCCCTTTATGAAACATCAAGACCAGTGTAACCATTAACACACAAAACAAAATAGAATGTGGTCTTTTAAAAGGTTTGTTGTATTACAACCTTATCTAGAAATACATTTAAAATATATATTTTATGGATGGACAGGTACTGGGGCTCGAATCTTGAAGTTTGTTCGGTACTTGGAGTTTAACTTCGGAACAAACTTTTGAATCTGAGAGACATTTGAGCAAAAAATCGAGATTGGCTGATCATCAGATTCCTTTTTCTGCTTATTTTTTTTTAGATATGTGGGTGTATTTTGAGTTTATGAATAAATTACCTTGGAACTTGCAAACGTTTGCAAAAAAAATTGAAGTTCAAAAAAGTGTATCTGAATTAAAAAAAATATTCTGGTTTAGTCAGATTTTTTTACATGTTTTTTGCCAATTTAAACCAATACACAACTTTTTTTTAGAACCTAAGCCAAAACACCTGGGAAAGTGCCCACCCAAAATATGTAATCCAAAATCACTAAATTGCAACCTAAAAAATAAGAATATTTGTAAATGATATAATAGTAATTTCTGCAATAAAATACCACATAGTGCTAACTAAGATTTATACAAGCCAAACAAAAACTATTTTCCAATATACAGGACTTTGCAAAAAGGAATCATGTTCTTTAAGGTCCCTTGACAGTTGGGTACAACTTACAAGGTACATTGTGCTTTACTATTTATAGGAGACAAGCTAGTGTTTCTTCTTCATTTGGCATGTGTTAGCAACTGGCTGTGACTCCATGCCAGAGCGCTATTCAACAGCACAATTTATTTATTACACATTAAGCAATCACTCGCCCTGCTGTATGGTTCACTAAACAAAGTTTTGTAACATTTCCTTTTTTTAGAATAATATGTTTTTTTGCGTCTTTCAATTGTCACATTTTGTTGTTTATTATAGGCAATATATCAATAAGCGTAATAATTAATAAAAAATGGTTTATAATTATTCCCCCAGCAGCCTTGTTAGAGACAGTCTGTGCAGCATAAATTTCATAAATAAATAGTTTATATACACTGTCACGGTATGGGGGTTCACCAAACTACAAGGGACTGCAAAATACCAAGTAGAACGTACAGTAGGAGTTAAATAAACAATTATCTTTTTGGCTGGAGCAACACAATACTGAGACAACAACTCACAAAGAATGGGGACAATAGTGGACACATTCTGTAGCACACTAGGAGCCGGGCAATATTGAAACTAGATTACTCTGGATGCCACCTTGAAGCATGCATTACTGGATGTCCCAGTGACAAAGGATGACTGCTCCAGGTTCACACAGTTCACGATAACGTTGTTCCCTACCATTAACAACTATGGAGCCCTGGTCAGAGTTGGCTTCCATAGCTTTCCACCCTCCATTTGGAAACATAGCAAACCGGGTGCTGACCAATCAATGAAAGCCTTTCCTCCACTAAGCCAATCAGGAGAGAGGGGTACGTCCAGAATGGACCAATCAGGGGCGTGGGTGGAGCCAGTGCCTAAGGACAGCCCTGGAAGTAGGATTAATTGGAACTGACATGTGAACCAAGCTGATGGTGGTATGATCAAAGCCCCAGTTCCCAATTTCTTCTCCATACCTCTGGCAGAAGTAGAGAACAATGCTCTGCTTTTGGAGTGTGTAATCTCCTTGCTGCGGGCTCGTTCTTTCCCATCTCACCATTGTCAATAAGCACGACACAAGGTCCCATTCATAGGCAAGCCCTGTGAATCATTGTGTGCCTGATACTAGCCATTGGTCCTAGCTATCTTGGATGCACACTGGGCAGTTGCAGGCTTGCGGTACAGGACCCATTCTTGGAACTCTGGAAGACAACGGAGCAGGAACTGTTCTTTGAACAAATCCTCTTGTTTCATGGTAATGGCCTCACAGCTGGCTACCCACTGCTTCATGTACTGGGTCAGGCGCTATACAAATTCAATCTGGATAGCCAAGGACCCATGCTGCCGAGACATGAACTGTAACTGGTTGTGACGGCAAGGAGTATCCAGCCTTCATAATAAAGGTGATGCCCTGCTAGTTACCCCTAAAACAGTGGCTCCCTGGCAGCTTATCAGCACCTACAGTATAATCCGAGGACAATATGTGATTTTGACTTCTTTTTCATTATACACTGGCGACACACTTTATTCGAGCTCGGCTAGTCCCACGAATTCGGGTATACTCGGGTGTACTGAGGTTTGTGACTGTTTTCTGCCCGAGTGCATTGCGTTATTTTCCAGGCAGGGATTGAAGCATTTTATTCCCGCTGGCTGCAATACTGCACAGTATATATATATACTGCATTACAATTCATGAATTTATGCCATCTGGTAGACACGCGAAGCATTGCAGCCTATTAAATTCTAATCATTATCATTTAACAGATCAGCCGCCCGTCAGCCAGGCATGAACCATGGCTGGGAAGGCAAACGCAACGGGGCTTGTCTGAGGTGAGGAGCGGCGCATTCCAGGTATCTGCCAGGTACATACTGGGTATTTGCTCGAATAAAGTGTGTCGCAGCAGTGGCTAGAAAACTGGGACTTCAGGAATGGGACCCTAATAGTGGATACTGGGGATCAAAAAGGGTTAAAATATCTGTAAAATGTTTTGTGACAAAATGACCAGTTGTCCCATAATTTTACCCATGAATTATGTCTGCGAGTACGCGTATGCATTTTCATAACGTTATGATTCCCTTATAATATTGCCCAGCCAGCAAATTCTTGGAACTTGGTTTTAAAACTTGGCTGCTAGGACAAGTTTTACCACTAAAATTCCTGAGCCCAAGTTGTAGAAAAAAATGTGTTTTAAAATGTGTATTTATCTCTATGGAGGCAGCCCTGGTAATTCGATTAGTCGGGATGCGTGCATTGAGATAGTGAATCAAAGGGGAGGATGGGAGTAGCGAGGGGTCGGGCCATCTAGTTGATTGGGGAAGGGCGGATAACCAGGTCCAGAGACAAGGCTCCCCACGGGGGAGACTCTTTGTTCTCTCTGACACTGTGGAGTCTACCCAGCGGGAGATATGGGGCTGGCAAGTGGAAGATGTTGCTCGTAGGCACGTTCTCATTGGCCAGTTCGAATTTCGTTCTCACCGGCTGGCTGCGCCCCTCGGTACACCCCCTCCTCTGACGGGTGCAACAAGCCGAGCCTCCAGCTTGAGACTGGCTGTTGCACTATGATCCATACTCTGATTAACCACCAGTCCCTGTTCCATGTTAGACATAGGCAACCGAGGTCTATGTAAGGGGACTGCCCGATCAGAGAACCAGACTATTCCTAGGATGGGTCCAGTGTAGCAGAGGCGGGCTTTTCAAAGGTGCTTTGCTCGCAAAGCAAAGCACTCGGCATTGAGGTTTTGGAGAAGCCAAGCGAAGCTGTTGACTAGTTCTAGCGATGCAGCCAAGATCTACTATTGAACGAAGGCCCGGCCAGTGGGGAAAGCCAGGTATCTATCCCGTAGATAGTACTGTGTTGTTCCTGGACGTGGAGGGGACAGGGCAAACCTTCCTGAAGCAGGCACCCTGCACCTAGTTGAGGAAAGTGTCTCCCCCCAAAGCCCCAGTTGTGGTGTATTGCCCTGTTTTTTGTGTTACTTTGTATGCCTGCTGGTTTTACCAGAATAACCCCCATTTTATTCCACTACCTTGTCCTGCCTAGTGAAATTGATCCCAAAAGGGCCAGTGCACCATCCTCGCTACTCAAAGAAATTTTTGGTGCAGACCGATGCCGCCGATTATGGTGCTGTACTCAGTCAAGTGGGGGAGGAGGGGGGAGAGCATCCTGTGGTGTACCTGAACAGAAAGTTACTGCCCCGGGAAGTGGCTTATGCCCCCATTGAAAAAGAGTGTTTGGCTATTGTGTGGGGTCTGAGAAAGCTGCAGTCCTATTTGTATGACTGGACATTCACAGTGATCACTGATCACAACCCCTTGAGTTGGCTACAAAGGGTGTCTGGGGAAAATGGTAAGCTCCTTCGCTGGAGTCTTGCCCTGCAAGAATTTGACTTTTCCATCCAGCATAAGAAAGACAGTGAACATGGCAATACCGATGGACTTTCACGCCAGGACAGTCCCAGTGAGCCAGCAACCTCAAGACGTGTCAGGTCAGTTAAACCGCCGGACGAGGTGGCCGTTACAAGGCCTTCATCTTAAGGAGGGAGGTGTAACGGTGAAGGGGTAAACCAGGCTCACTAATAAAGGTTCAGCCCACTTGGTTACCCCTGATCCGTGTGTTGGGGTCTGTAAGAGACGTGTGCAGAGGTACGCAATGGAGACCGTTTAAAGTGAAACTAAAATTAGGCTTTATTGCGCCTGTCCCTTTAACACAGCAAAACATATGGAAACAAAAAACCTACTCCGCTTTGGAGAATATATACACATGTAGTTCAGCCCTCTCTAACTGGGTGGTTAGCTAAGCTATTTACCAGCCCCAAATATATAAACATATATACAGATATATAACAGTCCCATAAGAAAGTCTTATCTGTTTCTTGTAGCTGTAGGGGAAGCCTCTCTGCTCTCCTGGGTCAGCACCTTTTTGTGCTAAGGCTAGTGAGTGTAGGTTAGTGAGTATGAGTGTAGGCAAGTATGAGGCTAGTGAGTGTTGGTACTATATACACTCACTCCATCCCTGACACCAGAACAGGGACTTATATATTTTACCACACATAAGACAGGACACGGTATATTTTATTCAAGAATTATATTTAATAGGTATATGTACTGGTAACCTGTAAATGAACTGTGGGATTTCGAAGTCATGGATTTCGGGCAGACCAGCTGACTACGAAGTTTGGTGCCTATGGATCTGTGAGGAGTCAGGTCTTGAAAGCCTCAGGGATGCCAAGGTGTTAGAACAGAAAGGGTACTGCAGTTCTGCTTGAGTACCGACATTCAGGTTATCGGGCCACCATTTGCCAGAACCCAGACTCTGTGGAGCCTGGAAAGCAGGTTGGCTCAGTATGCAAAGAGGCAGAGGTGCCAGGTTGGCGCATGCCCATTTACAGACTGAGAACAGGTGCCCTCCCGGCTTTACAATACCAGCAAATTGTTGATTGGCTGGCAGGAAAATAACCACGCCCTGATAGGCTGTAGATGTTGGTGAAGGAGACACAGAAACCCATAAGGGGACTTGCAGCCAATCAGGAGCGCAGATTCCAAGCGCCAAACCATCAGCAGGAAATTCAAAGATGCTCTGTACTGAATAGACGCAAGCCGGCTTCAAGGATTTTCAACTCAGAAAAGTTTCCAAGTCCTGCTTTTGAGAATGTAGCGGTCGTGGTTGGCATTGCATGCCAAAATCAGTTCCAGGACTTTAGTGAGTACCTACCGGTCAAGGAAAAGGGCTCCTACAGAGGTCATTTTTGTGAATTTCATTCTGAGGATAGATTTATTCTTTAGCCCCGTTCCCAGTAAGTGTGTTAACAATGTAAATTGTGTTACATTGTGTGTATGTCTTTTCCTGAAATTAATGACAATTTATTTTACCTCCTTTCTTTGCTCAATCAATGATCCCGGTATATAAAGGTGTTAATAAACCTGGTCTCCCATGACAGTATACCTGTACTATTGAAAACCTTCACCTTTTGCTAGGCTTGGTCTGGCAAAGTGAGTTGCACCTCCCCCCCTCACAAAGCAAAATGCATTCAACAGCTTATCGACACCTCCCCCGGCCGATTCATTATTGTCCTCTGACCGGTTTAACACGCATGCACATGTGTAATAAGTCCTTCATGGCGATTTGGCCAAAATAACTTCACTACCAGTGTGAATGTCTAGTCTGAAGAAAAAAAAAGGCAAAACCATTTCCTTTTTTTTTTCTTTTCTTCTAGACAAGGGCTTAATAAATTAGTCATTTGAAGAAAACATTGTGTGATGCATGTTTTTAATATTTTATCAATTTATACATTCTTAAAATCATTTACTTTTTATTTCTATATGAGGTGCCATACTCTTATTTATTTTTTGGTGGGGGGGGGGGTTACAGTATACCAGTACTATTGAAAACCTTCACCTCTTGCTAGGCTTGGTCTGCTTTGCATACGGTTTATGGAAATATCTCAGACAAACACCCATTGTATTTATATACTGTTTTTATCATAACTATAATTGTTAAGACAGAACACACATGTCTAATACATGTCTAATGCAAATGTATACTTTATATAGAACAGTAAGCACAGACCTCACTCACTATATTACAGTAAAGTACATTACAACATTCCGGTGACACTCCTCTATGCTGTAAAAGAAAAGGTAACACACTGGCAATATGATTTATACACTGTAGTTGTTGCATTTGTCTACTGTGAGTATGTCGCTCCTGAATCTAATTATTCCTTGTGTTAATTCCTCCTTTTTGGACAGTTTAACAACCTTTCTTATATAATCCTTCAGCTCATGCCACACCAGTACGATGGGCCTCAAATCTGGTGATCTAGAATGGGAGGGGGGAAATGGCGAATTAGTTGAACATTTAAAAACAATTTAAAACAATGAGAAAAGGTTAATGTACACTGGAGCACTTACTCCGGTGGCATCTTAACCCAGTTGATACCGCTCACAAGAATATAGGCACTAGAGCCGGTATGTTTAGGGTCATTGTCTTGGAAGAAACGGTGACCAGATGGGAAATCATGCCTAATGTATTCAACAATACTTTATCCATGATTCTTGGAACAGTAGAAGAATTTTTTTACATTAGGGTACAAAATACACTACAGTTGTACATTGCATAAGGCTACACCATGTGAATTTGTGCATTATTTACCCTCAAAGATGATTATGCATCCTGGTCCACGTCTAGAGATGCATCTTCGGTGGGTGCTTGGGCCGTGGCTTCAGAGATGGCGTCCCTTTTTTGTGGAATGCAAATGTGGCAAATCTCTCAAGGGCTACAGTTGTCTCGTCAGAAAAGATGACATGCTGAAAAGTCTCGCCACTTTCGATCCATGCCTGTGCTTGCGCCAGTCTCTTCACCTTGTTGGCATTCCTTATCATTGGATACGCTCTGTAATGAGAAGAAAGAATTTTACAGGTACTGTAAAACCACACTTTTACCTACTGTAGCACTTTACTCTACAAAACTTTACCTGTACTGTCCTACTATAACTACTGTACAGCACAGCACTCTGCATATAGTACAGTCCTATTGCAATATACTGAACTTTATTACTATACTGTACTATAAAGTATTCACAGAGGTTATTACAACTGTATACTGTACTTTATTTAGTACTATATGCAATATACAGTACAGTACTGTACTTTGTTACAGTAAGACACTTACTTTACACGTCCATATTTCCATCCCAATTGGCGTCACATCTGCCGGATGCTGGTCTCAGATGCTATGATATTATGAGTGTTCTCTAGAGCAGTCATGACTCTTGCTGCACATTGCTCATCATTTGCCTCGCTGATTTCGTCCACAAGACGCTTTGTCATCCTACAGTGTAAAGAAAAAGAGAACAATTTGTTAGAGTAGGCCCAAAATTAAGTCATCACAAATACATTACATACTGTACAGTACTGTATACAGTATTCTACAATAATTGCAAGGGAAAAAGTAAATACACAAATGCATTTTGATTTTTTAGTTTTTAGAGTAATACAGTACAATACAGTACATTATTTTATAAGCATCTAGAGCCCAAAAATAAATTTTATATTGTCTTCTAAAAGAAGAACAGTAATTTTTTGGCTCTAACATAATTGCAAAGAAAACAAGTAAACACACAAATGCATTCTGATACTGTAGGCAAGAAGCTTATACAAGTAATACAGTAATTACAAACAGTAATGAAAACAAAAATACTTACTCTGTTGACTGTAGACTCCGCTTTACACCTTTTGCGTTACCATGGGCATGAGAGCTTACAGTGTTTTTTGCTAAAACGAGGCCCGAAGAACGTAACCAGCGTTGGATCTGTAAAATTCCGTGTCCTTTCTTGTACATGTTCTGTATTCTCATGCTGATATCCTTTGAAACAAATTTCCTAGACATCGATGCTTTAGGAAATAAATCATGCACAGAGGAATGTATATTCGATGTGTGTGTATTCGATGTGTATTTAAATGTGCATTGTATCAACATAAGTAATGGTGTATTTATAAATGAGATGGACCTCGCTCGACAGGTTAGGCACAGTACACCCACTTTTAACACCTGAAGCTCGAGTCCATACCCGACAAAAAATTTAAATGGGAGCTCAGTGCATAAAAGGTGAAACAAATTACCTTGCCTCTCACGCTGATCTCTGTCTGAACGAGCTCTTGTCCAGCTACTGTATTGTGCATTCTTCCATCTGCTTCCATGGATCTTCCCCGATTCTACGGACGCAGGAACCTGCTTTCTTCTGCCATGCCGACCACGAGAAAGCGAAAGGCGGAAACTGTTTCCAAGCCAAAGCGAAAGCCAAAGGAGAATAAAGAAAACATTTCGAGGATTCCAAAGGCAAAGGCTTATTATGTGAACAAGAAAAGGGCCAAAATCAACTTCACAATACCTATTTGGACAGCCCCAGCTTACCTGCTCCGTGCACCGATGCTCGTCCGGAAACCCCCAGCTTACCTGCTCCATGCACCCATCTACGCCGATGCTCATCCGGATACCCGCACCTTACCTGCGCGAGAACCCATCAACGCCGATACTCGTCCGGAAACCCCAGCTTACCTGTGCCAGCACCCACGAACGCCGATGCTCATCCAGAAACCCTGAGCTGTCCTGCACCAGCACCCAGTACTCTTTGCACCAGATCCAGCTCGTTCGCCTGCATGCTGAATGTTTTCAGTGGTGTCAACATCACTGACAACTCTACAGAGCAATACAGCAAACGCAGGCCCAGATGGAGCGTCTTTTGGCGGCCATGGAGAATATGGATAGGTGCATGGGTGGCATGGGTGTTCGTAAGGATAAGATTGAGAGGAACATCGCGGGGATCTAGTCCTTTTTGGAGTCCCTGCCCCTGTATGTCTGACGCAGGAGCAGGAGGGTGTCTGGAGGTGCCTTATTCTCCCATGGAAGAACCGCTTACAGCCTCCCCCCCCGTGCACCCTCTAAATCCCTGGATTTCAAATTCACGGTGCCAACACCAAGCATGCCATGGGCCCCCTTATGCTCAACCCCTCCGTCTGCAGATTACATGTATGCCAATGTGGTGGAGGAGATGACAACCCCGGTAAAACCACGACTGGATGAAAGCATCCTCCCAGACCATCTACCTCCACCCGCTGCCAGAAGCACACCCGCTCCAGCACCCAGGATTGTTCAGCTCCCAGACATTATGCTGAAAGAACTACCCCAGAGCATCCGGAATAAATTCAAGATCAGATGTGCTGGTCTACCACAGAGTATGCCCAGTTAATCTTTAAACACCACGTCTGTTTTGAGCTGTACAGTGAGTGGACCCACAATGACAATTTTTAAGGCAATAAAGACAAGAAGGCAGGAAATCCCCCCCCCCCCCTTGGTGCAGGAAACTCTCACAAAAATACTGCTAGGTAAGACACAGTGCTCCAATCAATGCATAACAAATCCCTTCTCCCCCCCACCCCAAATCCCACAAAACCTAATGTACAGTAAACATCTAGTCCTTCTGTACTACAGTGCAGTAGCACATGCGATGTATGCTTTGCCTCCTCCAGCCCTCCCCCTCAGAAAATAGAATATACTGTTTACCAATCATTACACCTTGATAAAGGGCACACGGCTTGAAACGCATAGGTGTGTTACCTGCTGTAGCTCTTAGGGGTCATGCTTGAACCACTTATGGAATAAAGTTGTTTTTATGCAGCCGTGAGCCTCCTCCTGCTTTCTTAGGCAGTGCACTGCCTTTTTTTTACCTGTATCCTGCTTACCATGCTTGGTGGACTGCACGCCACTGAACTAACGCAATTGGACCACACTATGGACTGTGGAAGCAAACAGTGAGTTATTCCTGTGGGATTCCATGCCTGTATTCTACACTGTATGGGATAATCTATGTACTGTGTATAGGTGCCAGTGAGCACTAGGTACTAGTCCCCTATCCCTATTAGGGAAGTTATATTATATACAGTTATTATTGGAGTGGTCCTAGCGGAGATCTTATACATTTATTAAAGGGACTTTTCAATGTCTGATGCACCGGTTACCCACACTCCTTATTTCTGTTTTGTATTTTGCATGGCTGGAGTTGGGCGAAGACACCCTGCAGGAACAAACCCCCTTGGTGCAGTAAACTCTCACAACAATTCTGCCAGGTAAGACACAGTACTCCAATCCATGCATAACAAATCACTTCCCTCCCCCCCAAAACCCACAAAACCTAATGTAAACCTCTAGCAAAACCTAATGCTTATTATTTGCATGCATCATTTTGTTGGATACAATTTGATTAGAGCTCCTTTTAGCTGAGGATACACAATAAATTTATTCCCAATAGAACGTAACATTGTTGTGGCAATACTACAGATGCAGCGGCCGTTATTGAAACACTTTACACGGTGTATACCTCGGAATACCCGTGTGATGGCGCGTGAATTCTTCCAACCGTACCGCCTTTAGGCGTGAGTGCAGTCGAGTGCAGAAAATGGCATTTTAGTTTTCTAGCTTTTAAACACCTGAAATTGACACAGTAGCACAGTACTGTACACATTACAATTCATTCATTTCATTGCATTTAATTGCACACAATCCATGAAATTCAAACAAAGCAACCGCTATAAACACGTGTGCCTGGGGCGATTGGCGGCGTTAATGCTGCATGGAGTACAGCAGTGCACACAAAAACGGTGCCGTGATTTGTACGAATAACGGCCGCTGCATCTCTAAGCTAAAAGTCTGGCACTCAGTATACTGTAGCAATAATACACACTGGTTGAATAAGTCCTGTATGAGTAGCCAATTACAATAAATCACTGATTCTTGGTGTACAGTAGATCATGCTGTAAACCCTATAGAAGATGCAGGCATACTTCAACCATAATGTATGGCACGATTGATCATATAGAATAGTGTCTCTGTCTTTCCAGACCCAGATGACCAAGAAGCAGCCGCCATTAAGAAGAAGAAAAAGACAAGATTGTAAATTTTGAAGAAGAGGCGACGTTGTATTTTTGTATTATTCTTTTTTCCTTTATTCTCCTGTACAAATAAAACTTTTTATTCTTTAAATATACTTTTTTGGATGTTCATGTTTTTACTGTCTATAAACTTACAGTAGTACTACTGTATACCTAAAGTTCTTTGGGCATTTCAATATATATAAATGTGTCATTGTTAACTGTACAGAATATAGTACTGTACAGTATGTACAAAATAATATATGAATCTAGAAAATAAAATTAATAATAAATAAATAAAATATATTGAATTAAAAATTAAAGTGTTTTGTACTATCTAGATACACTAGCAACAGTACTGTACTACTGTCTAGCACAGTGTTTCCCAAATCCAGTCCTCAAGGAACCCCAGCAGTGCAGGTTTTATGCATATCCCTGCTTGAGCACAGGTGGTTCAGTCAAAAATGATTGGCTCTAGCAGATACAGTACAGTATCTGGCGATTCTGTGAGGAAATTACATACACGCATGCGCATAAATGTGATGACACGCATATGCGTTTCAACCAGGTTCCAATTTGACATACACGCATGCGCATAAACGTGATGACACGCATATGCGGCTCAACCAGGTTCCAATTTGACATATGCGCATGCGCATAAATGTGATGACACGCATATGCAGTTCAACCAGGTTCCAATTTGACATACCATGCACGGTATGCACGGAATAAATATTTTATATTTGGAAGAAGAGGCGCCGTTGTATATTTGTATTACTCCATTTCCCTTTATTATCCTGTACAAATACAACATTTAATTATTTTTGTTGTGTGTGCTCGTATTTGTAATCTTCTACAGTTAGAAGATTTGTGTATGGCTAAGGAGCCTCAGAAAAGACTTCTTTCCCATGTACAGTATACAGTATAAACTCATAACGTTAATCTTCAAATTACACACACACACACACACACACACTTGCAGAGCTGTACGGCAATAAAAGACAGGTTGAATTGCATTTAGATTTTTAGATTTTAAGACAACAACTCGCGATTGCCCACTTGAGTTTCTCGACGATATTGCAGACAACGCTAAAATGCCATTTTGTACACCCGATAAAAACACTAATAAACACGCTTCTTAACGTGGGAAAGTTTGAAGAAATCATGCAGCATGAACTGGGTATGCCCAGGAATACAAATCGTGAATTGTTCGGATAACGGCCGCTGCAGCTGTACGTCAAGAAAGAAAGAACTTTAGTTCATTTGTAACAAAGAAATTGTTTAATATTGATGATTGTATTTCTTGTAACACTTCATTTGTAGTAAATCTTTCGGAATGCCCATGTGGTAAACAATATATACTGTAGAGTGGAGGAAATGACAACTCAAAATTAAAATTTTGAAGCATGTCAGAAATATTAGAATAGGTTATAAAAAACATAGCGTGTCACGCCATTTTAAAAGTCACCATAATAGCGATCCAATTAAATTAAACTATAAAGGTATCCAAATTGTAGCACCTAATCGAAGAGGAGGAGATAGGATTAAAGCCCTTTCGAGACAAGAGAGTTTTTGGATTTTTAACATGCATACTTTAGCAGCTGAAGGTCTTAATGATGAACTAGACGTTTGGTCTCTTTTTTAATACATGTTTTATGTATTTTCTATTTTTGATAGATTTTTCATCATTTTTATTAAATGTTATTATTAATTTTTATATATAGAAATTTTAAAATTAATTATAATTTTTGTCTAAGCGGTATGAATGAATGTATTTTATATTTGTAGACATTTTATGGGCAATATTAATACGTTATAAATGATATGTTTGACAAGTTATTCATTCTTGGAGTGAGTTCCCCTTGTTCTGTCAGTCTAATAATTTAATAATGTAATTATTAGGTAGAATATGCCTAATATTCAATTGCATTTTGTTATTTATTTCTATTGTATTTACACTGAGAATACTCTTGTTTTTTTTACCTTCATGATCTTTTGTTATTTTTAAAATTCTTTTGACTAAATAGATTCAGTCTTTTAGTTTATTTTGATATTGTATTTTACACCAACACTAATGCAGTTTTTCTCATTTCAGTGTTTGGGCATACAACAATTATATTTATGTTTGCTGAGTTTTAGTTTCAACATTATTTATGTTCATTATTGTTAAAAACTTGTATTTTAATATTGTTGTATAACTTATGTTTATATTGTGGTTAATTAATACACCTGTGAGGAGTATGGGGATTGGCTGAACCACCACCCAGTTCTGGCGAATCGCAAACTCCCGTAGGGTATTTATACACATTTGTAATAGGTTTAAATATCCCTGAAGAAGTTGTGGTTCACTACGAAACATGTAGGATTCTTTTTGATTAAGGTTCACTGTTTAAGGAGTTGTGCCAGTATTTATCCCTGCTTATCGTGTATCGCCTCCGAACAATTTCTGACAGTCGCATTCCTATGACGCGAGTCTAGTGATGTCAGTAGGCGACCGCTTGCAGACGAGGCCGGGATCTGTTCTGGTATATGAACTGGTCCCGTGCAGGAGTTGCTCCTTCATCTGCTACGATTATGATTAGTGCTGTCCCCAAAGCAGAAAGATTGGGACCTGGTCATTACCTGGTTGTCGGGAGGAAAGCTGAATCCATCCATTACCTGTTAGTGGACTGTCTTGATGTCTGTCAGATTAGGGGACCTGTGGAGCGTTGTTGGTAACATGTGCCTTTATACATGTATTGCCTTTATTAACTGATGTATGTGCAATACTCACAATCTTTTCATTTTATATCCCAATATAATTGAACTTATTACACTGAGAGGTGTGCGCTGTTTGATTTTTTAAATACTAGTTCTACCTGATGCTGAGCCATCTGGAGTGAAATAGCAGCAGACTCAAATTTATGTCAGTAAGGTTTTTTCCTTTTTGATTGTTTTCACTGTCACTTCATTGTTTTATATATATTATTCACTTCAATTACACGGTTGATGGGTATACACATCATTATTTAATTATTTTATTTATATCTTTTCATATATTATATCACTTGTATATCACAATTAGTAGTGCAGATGTTCACTTTTATGCTTTACATGTGTCCTGCATAAATAAAGTATTTTATGTCTTTTTAGCTTTCCGGGCATGTCAGCGAGCAGGGATTGCTGGGGCATAAGTTTCAAGGGGGGATTTGCGGAGGAATTGTTGTCAGAATGTGCCTAGGTAGTTGGGTCTGGAGTTGTCGGTTCCCCTAAAAATGTACCTGGAAATCATGCCTGATTCTCGGATACATGTAGGCACATTGTCCCGGCAATATCTCACCTTGAAAATGCTTGCGTGACTCAACGCTAGGGTTCCCTGCTTCAGCATAGCCCAGAAAGGTAAATGGGGCAAAGGGATGAAGAGTTTCCCTGTACCTGAAGGGGTCCCTAGGTTAAGGGTTCTTGGGTGCTCCAGTCATAGATAATGTTGTGAGGGGAATCTCAGAGTCCTGTCTATGTCCAATACAGACTGATAGAAATATAAGTACCCTTTTCTATTCTGGTCCCCATACCCAGGGCTTAGGAATGTATTAAAATATATTTTATTGGAGGCGCATGCGCGACGGCGGGAAGAATGGAAGCTTGAATACCGAGCTCCCCGTCCACCGGCGTAAATAAATAATTAATCTACAGCAGAGACGCGACCCTGGAATTTAAAAAAACACAGCGCTTTATTCCTGAACCATTAGAGATGGCCTCGAGCCACACATCCCGGCACAAAAGTCAGCCGGTGTCCACCTACTTTCGGAAGAAGGTAGTGGCCCCATTAGACGAGCCCAGTGCAACCCGCCAATATGGACCCCGATGCGGACCCCCCAGTTGATGATAAAGTTCCTTCACGGAACGAAACGCGTCAGAGGTGTTCTCCGTTTTGTGATGCGCAGCACTATAGTGCAATAAAGCTGTTTTTATTCATTCATGTATCCGGCTGAGTTCCTGTTGCTGTGACCACCCACCAACTACAATTCATGTTACTGCGACTACCGGTGTGGAGCACGCAAGCTACGAAGCAGAGCTGGGAGCTGACCTTCATGATTCCCCTCCTGATGAGCACATAGAAATTATTCACTACGCCCGCTCAAAGAGATTCAGGATCGCTGAGACCCAGGGCGCTCTTTACCACCATCCGCAGCATAGCTGCCGGCCCTCGGGGATGACGTCACACGCCAGCGCGACACCCGAGGAGACGAGACCAGCCAGGCACAGGCATTGAAGAGACCGGGTCGGGTAAGGGCAGCAGGCTTTTCCAGTGTGAGCACACGAGAGGGGTGGCCCTTTGGTTGCCTCTTTTCTTGTCTCGGATTTCCCCTGTGCACTAGCCCCCCACCCAGGTTGTACTACATACCGTTATCTGCCAGAGCCTGGCTGTGGTTCTCCTTCACACAGGATCTTTAAGCCTGCCCAGTAGCTGTTCACTTTCTGTTATACATGTACCAGAGACTCTTTACTCACCATTAATACCAGTCCTGTTGTGGATATTACGAGCACCGGATATTTTGGGTTTATTCCCTTATACAACAAACCCCCAGTTGATGAAGTGGGAGATGAACAGGTGGTCAGGCGCAAGGACCTTAAAGAATTTTGAGTGCGAATGAAGAAATTTTTCCGAACCTAACTGTGGGCACTCAGAAAAGATGTCGACGCATTGGGGGAACGCACTGCCTCATTGGAGACCAAAACGGATGATACCCTGGACGCCCTAATACATACACAAAATGAGGTGGCTAACCTACAGGATAAAATCAGAGCCCTGGAGAAGAAAGAGGAGGACTCTGAAAATCGTGATAGACGATGTAATATCCGCATGAGGGGGGTTCCAGAAACTGTCTCCGACCAAGAAGAATTTACTTCAAGATGGCTGGAGCACCTGTTCCCCGATAAAACAGACAGAGAGATTTTAATGGACAGATGCCATAGAGCTCTCAGAGGGAGACCGCAGAAAGGAGACCCCCCCAGGGATATAGTGATCCGTCTACATCACTATCGTACAAAAGAAGAAATATGCAGGATCGCTAGAGACTCTAAAACTCTGGAATTCGATGATATACAATTTCAAATATACCAGGACTTAGCCCCAGCCACCCTAATGCTGAGACGAACCTTTGCCCCAGTCACAAAGACACTCAGAGACCACAGCATCTGCTCCCGCTGATTATTCCCCTGTGCCATACTGGTGCTGAAAAATGGTGTGGCTCACACTCTGAGGAGGCCAAAAGATGGCTCGGGTTTCCTCGCTAAAGTGGGAGTCAAGGAGATACCTCCAAGCTCCCCCCACGGGGCTACACGCTCCACGAGCGCTCCTGAACCCACCTGGAGTCGAGTTGGGGCTACGGGGTCTTCCCCAGTGGCATCAGGCTCCAGCTGAGACCCCCCTCAAAATCCCTGGTTTCTCCTACCCCAAGATCAAGCAACAACCCGGCTGAAACACAGTGACCCTGCCAGTCATCCCAGCACCCCCCGAGCATAAGACTCACCGTTTACCGTCGAGGTACATGACGAAGCTCGGAGCAGACACTTCCGTGACTTTTGCGGTGCGGCCATCTTCCCTGTTCCTTCCCTCCCGAGACTGGCGGGAGCTCCGCTGGGGTTCGCGCCTTTAATGGATGACGACACCAGACAACGTCACGCTATCGCGAGACTCTGGAAACCACGAGACTGGAGGAGGCCGGGCCACTCGGTGACGTCATCACGCCAGTCAGGTCCCCGCTGTAGGCGGCCAGGGCACTGCCAGTCTGGATGGGTGCAAGCGGCACAGAAACACATCTGCGGAGCCACCAGTCACCTGAGAGGCGGAGAGTCGCGAGGCCCGTGCGTCACGCACGCAGCGGACGGGCCTTATGTGCATCTATCATTATTAAATATTAAAACATGCAGATTTTGGGACACAGGGGGAGGGGGTAAAGGGAGGGGGGGAAATGACTAAGAGACTGGGAGATCGAGAAGGAGGGGACGGGGATACCGAGTCCTTGGGCTGTGTCCCTCATACTATACACAACATCATTAGTTACATGCAGAATGACTTGATCACAGCTCAGTCAGTTATAGATTACTACACATAAGGATGATATAGGGTGTCATATAGGGCATCATATACAGGGTGTCAATATTGCTAACCTTAGTACTCAAATACCCCTCGACGGTTATTCACACACAAACCCAAGGGTTCCCAGTACAATACACATAATCGGTCAATGGTTTACCATACTAACAATTATAGTGGTACATATATCTTAACGTGAACCCTACCCAAAGTCAGTCTAGATCAGACTAATTACAGTAATAGAAGATGCCTACTTATACTGGCAGGAAAATAGAGGACTAAAAGTAGACACGTTTAGGATCTACAATATGTAATGGGAAAAACTAGCTAACTTCATATTATTCCCCCCCACTAACACATCCCTAGATACGAAGACTTAGTCAGGCAGGGGTGACTCAATACGATCATCACAAATTGAGAACACGGCCGGGTACTATCAGGTTTTGCTTGGTCGAACGGTTATTTACAGTGCCGTTACTGTTAATGTTGTTATTATTGTTATTGTTGATATTAGGGTTGCAGCGTAAAGTGGTGCTGATAGTGTTCTAAGTAATATAGGTAGAACATAGCGGCGAAAGTTACAGAATCTGCTATGTTTAAAGATTAAGTTAGCTAATAGCGCTGCGCCGGTGGGGGCTTCCCATGGTGCCGAGCATGCGTACTATGGTACGGTTCTCAATGTTTTGGAACTGTACTCAAGTCCCAGGGAGGTCAGTCCCTACTAAGGGGAACGGGCTCCGAGTTCCAAGTGAGCCAACTGACCTACCCTCTGGGCACAAGAGCCGAACTCGGGGGCTCCCGAGGCGAGCTCTTGTTCTTTTTGACTTCCCACATTGCATTTTAACCCTTTTATGTTTTAATTTTGCTATTTTACTTTGCTTTCCCTGTTTTGTTTACCTGTCCCCCTCCTCCTCTCCCCCCCGTTCCGCCCTCCCACCCCCTAGGAGACGGGAGATTTATCTTTGGCGAGGTAAGAGAACCACTAGAGACAACAAAGAAATAGACGCACAACTACAAAACCCTAAATATTCCAGGATGGGTGAGTACATATATAATACTGCGAGGCACATCTCAGGGTACATAATATGGCATTAACGCTACTCTCCCATAACGTTAAAGGCTTTAACAGCCCAATCAAAAGGCGGATAGCATTTTCTGACTATGGAATAAAACAAAAAGATATATTATTATTACAAGAGACCCACTTTAGCAGTACGAACACACCCAAATTTCTGGATAGGGGCTTCTCCCAGTTTTACACGTCCTCAGCTCCAATGAAGAAATGTGGGGAAGCCATTCTCTTCAATAATAACATACCATTTGTGACTCAAACAATTAAAAAGGACAAAGATGGCAGATTTCTCATATTAGTAGGAACAATCCATGAACAATGCATTACGCTGGCCACCATCTATGCCCCCTGTACACAGGATGCAACTTTCTTCAGTAAATTCTTTCACACTTTACAATCAGTGGCAAAGGGTTGCGTTATACTCGCAGGAGACTTTAATATGGTGATGCACCCGGGACTAGACAGATCAGGAGGGGGTGATTCAGCTAATAAAGGGGCACGGGCATCTTTGTTCCAAGGCCTCAAGGACAACCATCTGGCGGATATATGGCGAGAGCTTCATCCGACCGACAGAGATTACACGTTGTTCTCCCACCCACATAGCACATACAGCAGAATCGATTACTTCCTCGTCTCGTGTCGACTGGTTCCGATGGTTTCCCATACGGCGATCCACGATATTTCATGGTCGGACCACGCACCAATCGAGCTAAGGTGCAAAGATATCCGGCTCAGCCGGCCGGGGGCGAACTGGAAACTCAATGAGGCAGTCCTCAAGATACCTGAAACCTGTGCGATGATTGGGAATGAAATAGAGCAGTTTTTTCGTATAAACACAGGCTCTGTAGAATCTCACTTAGTATTGTGGGAGGCTCACAAAGCTATACTACGAGGTATAATAAATAGCATTACAGCTAAGCGGAAAAGAGAGAGGGAATCCAAAATCACTGCTCTACAAACCAAATTGCACTCCCTGACATCTAAACACAAAACCAACCCAGATATACTATTACTACAGGCAATAAAAGACACCAAGATCGAATTGAATATGTTGCTAACCTCCAAGGCTGATAATTCATTGAGTTGGTCTAAGAGGAAGTTTTACAAGAAGGCTAATAGGTCGGATACGATGCTGGCCCGAGCACTGAAAGACAGGCAATCTAAGTTTAATATCCAAGCTATACGCTTAAAATCTGGCATCTGTACGGCCAACCCACAGAGGATAGTAGAAGAATTCGGAGAATTCTATAGTTCCCTATATGACGGGGGAAAAGTGGCACATAATCATAAAACGAGCACAGCTTTAAGAGATTTCTTAGCTAACTCGAAACTGGGGAGATTGACAGAGTGCGACCGACAAGCCCTGGGCGCTGACTTCACATTAGAAGAGGTGTCTCAGGCCATTAAAGAACTTAAACCATCAAAAGCACCTGGCCCAGATGGTTTCTCGGGACTCTATTATAAGAAATTTGTCAAATTTTTAGCCCCAAGGTTGCTCCACATGTTTAATGCAATTTTAGCAGGAGCTCCCATCCCCGGGGATATGCTGCGAGCGTCCATATCACTAATACATAAACCTGGCAAGGATCCACAGGACTGCAAAAGTTACAGGCCAATCTCCCTAATTAACACAGATATTAAGATCTATGCTAAACTATTGGCCAACAGATTATGTCTAATCCTACCCAGACTTATACACCCAGATAAAGTTGGGCTTATCACAGGGAGACAAGCAGCGGACAACACTCGACGAATTATAGATCTGGTAGAATTGGCTAACAAAAATAATACCCAAAGTATGTTGTTAAGTCTGGACGCTGAAAAAGCTTTTGATAGGATAGACTGGCCATATTTACAGGAGACTCTCGCAGCATTTGGCTTCGGGATCAGATGAGTGGGGCGATCATGTCGCTATACTCAAACCATACAGCTAGGGTGATACATCAAGGCTTCCCCTCACTCTCATTTCAAATTAAGAGTGCACTCGACAAGGATGCCCGCTATATCCCCTCCTGTTTGCCCTATGTATCGAACCTCTAGCTGCAAGAATACGAGCTAACCCGGATATCGCAGGGTTAAACGCATACTCACAATCACACAAAGCAGACCTGTATGCAGACAATATCCTCTTAATCATAACAAAACCCCTCACCCCATTACCCAATCTATTCGATCTCCTGAGCAGATTTTCAAAGATATCTGGATTCAAAATTAACCAATCTAAATCGGAAGCACTCAACATTAACCTCCCCAGTTACATGGAAAGCTGTTGAGGTTGAATTTTGAATTCAACTGGCAACAGAAATACATAAAGTACTTAGGAATCCACATCACCAGAGAGGCCAACCTCATCTATAGTGCAAATGATCCCAACCTAATTCGGACTCTAAAAAAAGACCTATACCGATGGTCCTCTAAGAGGATATCTTGGGTCGGTAGGATACATAGGGGCCTATGCAGTAAGTGGCGAGAAGGCTGGATTCGCCATTTTTTTTGCGAGATTGCCATATGGTATGCAGTTGATGGCGGAATGTGTTCGAGATTACTGAAACACGGCACATGCTATTGTTGCCGGAAATAAAGCGCCGTGCGGGTGGCGAGAATGGCTATTTCGCCATACTAAGCACTACTCTGAATGCAGTAGATGCCGAGTAAGATCTCAGCGGTGCGCGGCAGAAACTCTTAGCGAGAAAAGCGCCAAAAAGCTGCGCCAATCCAAGAAGGCAACAACAACCCGCCGAGAGCCGAACATTTCAGCTGCTAGTGAAATTGCTGTGGCATTCTAGTGTTGCTGTTGCCAGCGCAGCTTGACTTGTATTACATGTCACGTACAAGAAAGCCCGGGCGCTACCCTAATGAAATAATATGTAGGGTGGTGAAATTTAAAATAGAACAATACAACCTTAAAGAGTACTTAAAGGTCCCCTCTACTTCCGAAACTCTTCCTGTTCCTTAGTTCTTAGTGTTCCAGAAAAACAAACAAAAATAGGGGAGCACAGGTTGAGGAACTAAACAAATATTAACGATACTAAGATGGTAAATTACTGTAATGTGAAATAAAGTGTAAAATAACATAAACACTTACATGGCCTTGTGTAAATGCTTTCACATCAAGGTATCTTTACTTTGGCTGTTATGTCTTCTGTGTTTCTTCCGTCTGTATTTTTCTTCTCCACTGGTCCGAAGTGAAGCCTCCCTGGTCTTCTCTGTAGGGATAGCTTGGGATATCCTCAGAGTGAAATGAAATAAAAACACATGCGTCAGGGATAAAACAGAAAATACTTCTGAGGTAGACGATTGTATTTCAATCAAAAAGCGCAGAGATATACTGCGTGCACTCACACGGGCAAGCGTGAGTGGTCTCTTGGGGGAGGTATCTTTGATTACACCTCACAACAGGGCTGTCAAGACACCCTTACTAATTTTCACACTAAACAAATAGGGAAAAAAGAGGGGGGTGAAGGGGCAGAGGTGGGTTAAAAAGTGGCTATATAAAAATATGTAAAAACTCACACGGCCATATGTGAGTAAGGGCTGTGATAGGTATCTTTTCCCCTTCGTGGTGCTCCTAGACCAAAACCTTCAGCTGAGTGAAATGGTCCTGAGTACTTTTGTTCAACTTCAGCCACCGTCAGGAGCAGGAATCAGGAGCACAGCACACCATCCGGACGCGGAGAGTTACCTGCGCACTTGAGTATCCTGCACGAACTTTCTCTGATGACTTGGCTTTTCTTATGCTATTCTAGTTCTTAGTCGTTTTTGACTAAGTGTTTTTATTGTTTTTTAATTGTTTTTGTTGGGACTTTTTGTTCTGTTGGTGTACAATAAAGATCAGGACCATTTCACCTGTGTACCATTGTGTACTAGCAGCAAGAAACTCACTGCCGTGAGTAACAGAATGCTTTAAGCAAGAAAGAGGTTTTTTTTATTTATGTGACGAGGTAGACGCCCCATTCAACTGAAATACCGATACATGACGTCATCCGCCACTTGCTGCATGAACGCGAAGTGCTGCGCCGTGTACGCGCAACATGTGGAAAACACCATTTTACTCGTAATCGCCATTTACAGCATTTAGTGGCAAATACCCGGCAAAAAAATGAGATCTAATCGCGCTGGCGACATACAAATCTCGCCACTTACTGCATAGGCCCCATAGTGTCAAGATTAACCTATTACCCCGTATCCTATACCTTTTCCAGACACTCCCTGTGCCACTTAAAATAAAGGACATACTCTCGCTCCAAACAGAAATCTTTAAATTTATCTGGGGCAGGAAAAAAACGAGTATAAATCGCTCCAATATGAAAAGACCTGTAGTTGCTGGTGGTTTAGCGGTACCCTGCCTGTTAAAATATTATAAAGCGGCCCAGTTAAGCCAAATTGTACAATGGCACTCTAACCCTAAATTGAAAAGATGGGTGGAGCTGGAAAATGCTGCATGCTCCCCATTGGAGCTTAGCAGCTTGATTTGGTTACCCACAACGGTGAATAACTGCAAAGAAATACCGCTCACCTCAATGACCAACTCTCTATCGGTTTGGGAGGCGACTAAAACTAAGAATTCCCTGACATCAAGACGCTCGCTGATGTCCCCCATTTGGAATAATCCAGTGTTCGCACCCGGCATGGCAGGGACCAGTATCTCGATTTGGAAACAAAAAGGCTATAAACGAATAAAAGACCTGGAGGGATACAACCAGAAGATTAAAACATTTGATCATCTTAGATTAGAAAAAGAAATGCCTCACTCAGAATTCTTTAAATACCTCCAGGTTAGAGCATTTTTTAACAAATTCGCCCCATACCCCCCTATGACAAACTTCGAAAAGCTCTGTCTGGCTGACACAGACACTAAGGAGATATACGGAGAAGTAGCCGGTTCTGCAGGTCTAGGACAACAGATCCCTTCATACAGAACCAGGTGGGAAACAGACTTAGGGGAAACTCTGGAAGATGAGGAATGGAGCGCCATTTACCTGGCCTCCGCAAAAAGCTCCATCTGTACCACACTAAAGGAGAATGCATATAAGGTCCTCATGAGGTGGTACCTCACCCCACTAAAATTATCTAAATATATGCCGGGATCCTCCCCACTGTGCCCCAAGCAGTGTGGGGGATCAGCTGATTTGTTACACATGCTGTGGTCTTGCCCAAAAATATCCCCTATATGGGAAGAAATTAGAAATTGGATTCGGAGGATTTTTGACATTGCTATTCCCCCTGACCCATAGCTGTTCCTCCTGAACAGACCGTTACCGGGCTTATCAAAAGCAAGCTCTAAATTAATTGCACATTTTGCACTTGCAACAAGGTGCGAGATCGCAGCATTGTGGAAACGTCCCGATATACCAAACATCCCAAAGATTCCGAATCACATATGGTTTATTTGCCAGATGGAAAAGTTAACGAGTTTAGTTAACGACACTGGTGACAATTTCCTAAAAGTCTGGATGCCATGGCTGGCGCAGACAGATATCCCTGGGGTCGAGAGTGCCACAATTTGGCATTAATATCAAGAGATGCGTTCTCTTTTAGGAGTGGCGGAACATACAGCCACACATCTCAAAACAGGCAGGTAGAGACTATAAACAATAGTACCTTCTAGACCAATCCAGAGTCAAGATCTCCCCCCCCCCTCCTCTTCCCTGCACCTAACCCCTCCTCCCTCTCCCCCTAACCCCGCCTTTTTTTTTCTTGCGATTTGGCCCCTTTTATTACTCTTCTTACTTTATTATTTTCCCATATGTTGTACGGCCGAGTAAGGACCGAAAAGTCGTACGATTCTTATGCGATTATATCAATGTACAAATGATCCATATTGGTGTATTTATATCTTAAGTACACAGGCTGTCATTTCAAACACAAATATTGTATTGTATACTATACATGCATTTCTCAATAGAATACAAGTTCTAAAAAAAATATATATTTTATTAATACATTGAAATGTACTGTTGTGTACTGTAATGAGCTCGGACATTCGGAGCCGATTTTCAGAAAGACTGTCAGGGGTCAGGGCTACCAAGTTGGTGCCTGTAAGTTTGCTGGACATCGGAGTTCAAAGTAACCAGAGGATGCCAGAGGTGTGAAAGCCATTTGGGTGGCAGGGAAGGGCTCAAGTACCCAAGTCCTGGTAACAATGGCAGTCGTCCTTGCTGCCATTTGTTCTGCCAGACCTGGTGGAGCCTAACCCAGCGGGTGGCATGAGATAGCCAGGGACGGATGTGGCAAACTTGCCAATCAGGTTTGAGATTTCTAGCACCAGAAGTGTGGGCGGGCTTTTCAAAGTTGCTCTTGCACGAATAGCAGAGCAACCGGCTTCGATTTCAAGCCAGGAAAGTCTGTCCGCCAGAGACTAAGTTCCAATTTTAGCGCCCAATTTCTAATAATCAAACATAGTGGTTGCGGCTAGGATTGCAAGCCAATTTTAGTTCCAGGAGTTTGGTACTAACACCCGGTCAATAGGAGTCCAAGTTCTCAGAAGAGAAGGGATCGGCAGCGTGTGGAACTTCACGCCGATATGGGAACCAGAGGATTTCGGGCTAAGTCCCGGTCAGGGGAAAACTCTTATTTAGAGTTGCCTGCACCTAGAACAGTTATCGACCCCCAGACCCCACCCAGTAAGTGTGCTTTTTGTCTGTATTTTGTGTTTCACTGTGTGTATGCCAATTTATGCGAATAAATTACAATTTATTTCATTATCTTGTTTTGCTCAATGAATAATCCTGGTAAAAAGGTGTTAACTGCCTGGTCTCCCATGACAGACCCTGATGACATTGATGGGTTCTTAAGAGCTTTTGAGGACCAATGTGTGAGGCATGATCTACCGGAGAGGGAGTGGGTGAAGTATCTGTCCAAACAGCTAAGTGGGAAGGCACAGATTGCTTTTCAAGAAATTGACCATGAGGATGGCCAGGATTATTATAATGTGAAGGCTATTCTGCTGAACCGGTATGCTATCAACCCAGAGGCATACCAGGAACAGTTCCGGGCAGTGCATAAGATTGCCCGAGACACCCATGTGTAGTTTGCCTCCCGGCTAGCCCACCGGAGTCGCCGGTGGGAAGAGGGGTGTAAGGTAACCACATTCCAGGAACTGTTTGATCTCCTTGTCCAAGAGCAGTTCCTCCTGAAGTGTATGCTGGATCTCCGTGAGTGGGTGATGGATCACAAACCATCCACCTACAAAGAGGCTGCCAGGAGGTATTGGGTCCACCTACTATACTATACCAGCTCTAATCATTCTCCTCTAACTCTGACTCAACACTGTAACTACTCTCACATTACTGACTAAATAGGAAATGCAACTGCCCTAAGTAGCTTCAGCAGGCACCGCCCCTGTGTCTCTTGATTGGACACAGAGTCAGGTGACCTACCTTCACTTCCTTAGTGCAACTGCTTGAGGTGGGGGAAACCCGTGATTACTCCTGGCAAAACCTGCCCTTACATAGGAATTACTGATAGGAAAAGGGTAGAAATATAGCCCAAAACCACATAGGGCTACACTCTCCCTCTGGTGGAATCCAACATCCCCACTTGGACCTAATTTACTGGGCCATCCTTCAGGTGGTTAACCTGTGAAAGTACAGAATATGCAAAGTTAGTACATTACATACAGGCTGTACACCCAAGATGGTGATATACAACAAGGGAAACTCCTAACATGGAGAACCCACAACTAGAAATAATGGCGATGATCTGGCTTCCTTATTTCCCATCTATTATGGTCTACAACCTTAACAAAATATGATTGAAGAGGTCCATTCTCCGGCCTGTACACTATCTTGTGCATGTAAATGTTCCTGCCTGTGCTCCATACTCGCATAAGGGAACATATTCTGTCTGATAAGCAGAGCTACTGCACTTAATTTTTAAGTATTCAATCACAGCGTCTCTGAGTCAGGTGTCTCTCTGATCCTCTTGCATGATAGGCTCTGGTACATAAGGGTACTCATATCCATGAGACTGTCTGTATCTCACCACAATAGTTCTATCATCTCTGCTTAACTTTATCAGTTTTCTGTTCCCAGCCTTTCCTGGCAGTACCCAGAATTTAAACTCCTCAGGCGTAATGTCATCATATACGATGGATGAACCTTTGGGGGTCACTACTTTCTGCATGATCTCTCTCCATCTGTTATCTAGTTCTTCGGCAACCTCCTGCTTAGAGTAAGTGCCTACATCCCACCAGTGATCTAACACCTCATTCTATATCAATATAAACCTTGTGTGGTCCATCCCTTTATCATACCCCTCGAATAAGGGTGCCCACCATTTGTCTCGGTGCTCATATGAGGATGACACACTCATACATTCCTCTGAATCAGCTCTTGAGGACACACCAGATGTCTCTCTATCAGTGGAGTGTGAACCTTTAAATTTCCCTCTAATGACATGTGTGTATACAGTGAGATTCATTCTGGGTGCCTTATGACTTACAGGACCCTCCTGGACAGAAGACTGGGACCCTCTAGTCCTACCTCTAGGTACAGTGTTAAACACAGTGGGGTTAGGTACAGGTGTACGACTCAACCAAGGTATCTCCCCATCAGAAACCTCATCACACGAAACCCAATCCCACCAATCAGTTGAAAATGTGGGCGTCTTACTTGGCTTACTCCCACTAGGACCTGATGGTATAGAACGTGACAGGGCAGGGGCAGTGGCCGGGGCAATGGCGCTAGGGGGGGTGACCATAGGATCACCATAGTCCATCACAGTGTCTCTTAGTCAGGCTATGCCACGACCTGTAGATGCTCTTTTACCGTCTCTAGCTGTAGCGTGCCTGGCTCCTCTCTTAGCCACTTGCACTTTAAATCTCTCAAACTCCTCCTCTAGACCAGCTCTCTTCAAATAGTCTATTAAGGCTTCTGGGCCTCGGCTCCATGACGACCCAGAAGTGACGTCATCATGGGTCGTCGTGGAGTCTTCATCCACCTTTTGGTCCCGCACCAGAAGTGCGTCACTCACTGGAAGGGGCGGCGGTGGACCTGCGGGGTTGCGGACGGGCAGGTAGGCATCCAGACTCTCCCTCTCTTCAGGTTCCTCCTTCACCTGGCAGACGTAAGGGGGGGTGGAGTCATCTTACCACTCTGCTGCCTTGCGATGCTCTGCGGTTCTCCAGGAGCAGTCTCGGGTCCCATCTCCGCCACACTGGGAGTCGCCACGGCCGTGTGACTTCTACGCGGTTCAGGCCGCACCAGCGCTTGCTGTCGGGGGGTCTCCGGACTCATCCACTCCGTCTCTCCGGTAAGTGGTCCGCTTAAGTGGTCCGGTGTCTTTCACCGCTGGGGTGGTCCGCCGGCCGGCGCATCACCACCGATGACAGGCTGTCTCTCTCGTCGTCCGACGAGGTCGGCAATGGCACCTCCACTCGGGAGCCAAATCTTGTCCTCGCTGCACCACCAGTGGATATGGGTATGAAGCGGGCCCGCTCCGTTGCCTCCACTGTGGGTGCTCTTCTCTCCGTCGGGACACATCTTACTAGCTGGGTTTGGGTCCTACCACACAGGTGATATATGGGACCAAGGCAGCCTTCGCAACCGCCTCCTCCACTTCGATCAGCATCACTTGAGAGGCCTCTCGCAGCGTCACAATGGTAGGGTATGGCTCGGTAGGCCAGAGGTAGAAAATGCCACACTGTTGGCACCGTACTGTAGTACTCGGCGCAGGCCCGGGTGACCTGCATTGTATGCACAGGCACCGCAGGTATTCGCGGCCATCATCCTCCACAACCAGGAAGCCTCCTGGAAGCTGATAAGTAGCCATACTCAAATCAGCCATCTTTTGTGCAGGGGTTGAATCGATCAGCTTGCTTGCTCGACAAGTAGCTCCTTCTCTGTCTCCAGCCAAACAAGAGTGAGGTTTCTGATAGTCACTTCCTGCTCCTCGTTTAGCTTGGATGGAACACTGTGATTGGCACGCAATCTCTTTGGGTGACGTGGGCTCGTCCTTTGGCCTATCACTGCACAGGGGGGAACGGCCACAGCTTTCGCGTTGCTTCCCTCCTTTAGCTGGGGTTCTGGTTTGGCACAAAACCCTTGCACATCTCTCTCCACATCTCTCGCACAGCCTGCTTGCACGCAGCACGTGCGCGATCTAGGCTTGGAGGAAGTCGCCATTTTGGATCTGCTGCATCACACGTTGCAGTGAATGGCACCGCAGTAGCCATTTTAAACTCCTCCATGCCCCACAGAGCACATGTACCTACAGCCGCCATCTTTGTTGAACCCAGTAAGCTCACGATAGCGCTACTCTCAGTGCCTGAAGTGCAACTCCTTCCTAGGTACTAACTACTGTACACTCAATGTTAGCTCTAACCAGTGATAAAACTCATGGCATACCCCAGGCTAGGCAGAACTCTCTCCTTGTACACCGCACTCACTGACGGTTCATTACAAGCACTCTGTGGTTTGCATTCTGGATACTGGCTAGTGAACTCAGACTTTCCTATAGTACTTTGGCGCCAACCTACATTTGGCCACTCATAGTGCAGATCCTATACAGAAGTTCCTGTCCCAAGTTAACCAGGGTACCCCCTAGACATCCTACACATTCTGCCTCAAGGTGACTAGCACAGCTATAGCCGAATGTACCCAGATCTACATCACCCTCTTAGGGCACCTAGGGTGTACTTTGCGAGAGAACAGTCCCTCCTGTTCTTCTCAATTGTGTAGCGCCTCCATCTCCTGCAGGCCCCAGGGATATGGGGTGGAATCCCTACAGCAGAACTTCCCTCCCAGGGATGAGAGATTCCAGTCTCACACTCTGTCTCTTTAAAATCAGGACTCTTTATTTGCCTTCTCAGCAGCAGCAAGTACAGGCAGTCACTCTCAGCCGGCTGTCTTCCCTCAGGATGTCCCCCCTGATGCCACTCAGAGTATTGGTCCACCTACTATACTATACCACCTCTAATCATCCTCCTCTAGCTCTGACTCAACACTCTAACTACTCTCACACTACTGACTAAATAGGAAATGCAACTGCCCTAAGTAGCTTCAGCAGGCACCGCCCCTGTGCCTCTTGATTGGACACAGAGTCAGGTGACCTACCTTCACTTCCTTAGTGCAACTGCTTGAGGTGGGGGAAACCCATGATTACTCCTGCCAAAAATCAAAACCTGCCCTTACATAGGAATTACTGCCAGGAGGAGGGTAGAAATATAGCCCCAAACCACACAGGGCTACACTCTCCCTCTGGTGAACCCGATGCACTAAGCAACGCAAACAGGCACTTTGCGCTCTAAAACTGACTTTTTTCAGGAATTATTTCTAAGTCCAACTTTGCTCGTTCGTTACCCTTGGTGAAGTAAAGCCTCTGTCACATGGTCTACTTGAGCCAATCAGAGTTGGGATGGAGTTCCCACGCTCTGATTGGCTACCGTACCATGTGTCGCCGGCCATCTTTGTTTTGATGACGTTATCTTAAAGGCAATTGAAACTCAGCCATTCTGATTGGCTGGCGTCATTGCCTTTAAATGACGTTATCATTTTTTTTTTTTTTTTACAATTCACATGTTTTTCATGGCCCAATCAGGACTGTGGGAAACATTTGACCAAAATGTGACGTCATAGGCCTATAAAAGCTTATGTCGCCTCATTATGAAGCCAGATGCCGAGGAGGGAACACCTCCCCTCCTAAGAAGAGAAGAAGGGCGTGGCAGAATAAGATGGAAGAAGACAGAAGAAGATGGAGAAGACCCCAAAGAAGAAAAGAAGACCCCAAGACTGACGGGAAGGATTACAAATAGAAGAAAAAAGACACTGTTATGGATTGTAAGGGTTTATTTTTTTATGGTTACCTGTGGATTGGTTCCAGTGCTTCCGGGTCGCCTGGATTTCGGTGAGTAGGCATCTAATGGTAAGTAAACAAAAGAAAAGTGTATTATTTTTACTTTTACAGGTTTTTTTGATTTTTGATTAATGTCTTTTATTTTTTTAGTCCCATGTAATGCCCGTGAATGTATCTATGTACCTATGTAAATATATATATACATTCACGGACACTGAATGGGTGTATTCTATGTGATTTTTGTATGTAAATGCATTGTTTTTTATGCTCTATTATTGCCCCTGTATGTTATGTATATCTATCTATATGGATAGACATACAGGGATAATAATTGATTGTTTTGCTAATGTTTATGTTCTTTTTATGTATGGCTAATGTATTTATCAGCTTTATTTTGACATTGGTGTGAATAATGTAATTTGTATTTAGTTACAGGTTATTTTTAATGGCTTCTTTCTAGTAGTTAGATTAGAATGATGGTGGTTACTTTCAATTAGAATTCTTTTGGCAATGGTTTGGCTTTAGGAATTGAATAGGGAATTGTATCATTGATTTGTATTGTATTGTAATTGGTTTAGGAAATGGATTAATTGATTGATGCTAATTGTATTGATGTTGCTTAGTTTCTATTTGATTTTCATGATGGCATTGGTGGTTAGGTGACATTGTTCATAGTGTATTTTATTGTTACATATATTTTGCATAGTGTTACATGATGCACAGATTAATTGCATCATGTACACACTCAATGCAATTGTGTGATATTTCATATACATTTGTGTAGCTGCTGGTTTGTTGGTTTATATTTACAATTGCTGCTGGATTTATTTTAACATGCAATGTGGTGATTTTAAGATTAAGAATTCATGTTTTGATTTATGCATGTTTTATGCGTTTCATAATGGGCAAATAATCTATTATCCATATCTGGATAATAGTTATTTTGCACATTATTGTACTGTATGTTGGGGGGGGGGGGGATTGATGTATTTAATCTATAGGTCCGGTTTATTTTTTTTACATACAGGGTTGGTTCCTTTTGGTTTGCGGGGGACCTCTGGAGACCACCTGCGGTATCCTCGGGCTTCTTATGGGTACCAGGCTGGCGGGTCCACGGGGGACACCTGCGGAGAAGAACCGGTGGCCCCACATCTGTGGGGGCACCACAGACCCGTATGGACCCCCCATGGGTCCCCAGACCCCCATGGGAATCACCCGAGGCCCCTCAGACACCTGTGGGTCTGACCCGGGGCCCCCCAGACATCCACGGGCCTACTGTGGGGACCCCATTGTGGCCCACGGTGACCCGCAGAGACCACCTGGTGAACCATGGTGCCTGGCGGGACCCACCAACAGGCCTCCAGACCCTGTGTGAAACATGATGCTGGGCACCTGTAGGTCTGTGAGGGGACCCGTCAGGCCCACCGGGGACTCCCGTGGGCCTGGGGTATGAACCCTGTATATAAAAGAATAAATCATGTATTTATGGGGGGGCACAGGGGTGGGTTATGTATTTAATAAATAGAATGGTGTTTATTATGGGGCTGTGTATTGTTTTTATTGTGGGTACTGGGGGTGGGGGGAGGGGGTTTTGGCCCCAAGGGTATGTGGGTAGGCCTCCCGGCTAGGTAGTCGGTGAGGGTGGTTAGGCCTCACGGGGTGGGGGGTTAGTGGGGGAGGGTATGCAGGCCTCCCGAGTGTGGGTGAGGGTGGGTTAACCCCTTAATGACTGTAGCGGTTAATAACCGCTATGGTGATTAAGGGGTTAGGGGACATTCCATTGGATGTTTTTATTCTTGTGTATGTTTTGCAGCATCGGAGGGGGCATTGGCAGGATGAAGATGAGGATGAAGACGGCCTTCATCGTGGGTGCCTGTAAAAGGTAAGTGTAATATATATTGACTGTATTTATTGTAATTTATATGTATTTAAAATGGGCAAATGCATTATTATCCATATGTGGATAATAGTTTTTTTGCCCATTACTGTATAGTATGTGTTAGGGGGCGGGGGGGATGTGTGTTGTATATTGCTATGTTTATTGGGGGCAATTGTCCCCAATAAACATGCTAATGTGCCTTAACCCCTTCATTGCCTTAGCGGATAGCCGCTAAGGTAATGAAGCTGCATTAATGTAAATTTTAATAATAGTGTGCGGGAGTAGGGGTCCCCTGAGCTGAACTGCATTGATTTCTGCCTCAGGGACCCCTGCTTCCCGAGTTACAGGCCCCGGTTTGGGGCATCAGTGCCAGTGTCGCCACCATCGTTATAGAGCCCACGTCGCGTCTTGAACGCTATAAAGATGGTGGCGACACTGGCACCGATGCCCCATACCGGGGCCTGTAACTCGGGAAGCAGGGGTCTCTGAGGCAGAAATCAATGCGGTTCAGCTCAGGGGAACCCCTGCTCCCGCACAATATTATTAAAATGTACATTAATGCAGCTTCATTACCATAGCGGATAGCCGCTACGGTAATGAATTATTGTTTATTGTTATGTGTGTTTTAATACTAGTGTAGATGTGCAGGGGGTCTCCTGAGCTGAACCGCATTGGTTTCAGCCTCAGGGACCCCCTACTTCAGGAGATACAGGCCCCTTTATGGGGTGCCGGTATCCCCTGCAGAATTTAAATGTCCCGGTCACGTGACGCGGGAGCTTTAAAGTGCAGGGGATACCGGCCCCCCATAACGGGGCCTGAAGGGGGTCCTCGGACCTGAAACCAATGCGGTTCAGGTCCTGAGACCCCCTGCTCATGAACACTATTATTAAAATGTATTTATTTAGTGTACGATCGCCTGTAACAGCCTTGCATGGAGATACAGAATCTCCATGCAAATGTTACATGCGGCTTTTTTTTCTATCAGCTAGCGTACGTAAAGGTTAAGAATACTAGCAGGGGGAAAAAAAGCAACACGTACGCTGTGGCTGTTTTGAGCTATTTTGAGCAGGTACGTTAAAAAATGGGTTCAAAGCCTTAGTGAATCGTCCCCGGCCTCACTTTTTAACGAACCTGCTTTTTTGGAACATCAGAACGCAAAGCCATTGAGCTTAGTGCATAGCCCCCTAAGTCTCTCTGTCTCTCTGTCTCTGGTTCTCTGACTCTCTGTCTCTTATTCTCTGTCTCTCTCTGTCTCTGTCTCTCTGTCTCCCTGCCTCTGTCTGTGTCTCTCTGTCTCTGTCTCTGTCTCTCTCTCTCTCTCTCTCTCTCTGTGTGTCTCTGTCTCTCTCTCTGTGTGTCTCTCTCTCTCTCTCTGTGTCTCTCTCTCTCTCTCTCTCTGTGTCTCTCTCTCTCTCTGTGTGTCTCTCTCTCTCTGTGTGTCTCTCTCTCTCTGTGTCTCGCTATCTCTCTGTGTTTGTCTCTCTCTGTGTCTCTCTCTCCTCCTACACTCCTCGGTCCACCATTCCTCGACTCTTCTGTCCTTGGCCCACCGCTCTTCACTCCACTGCCCACTTGTCTTCTGCACCTCACTCCTCTGCCCAACAATCCACTGCTTCTCACTCCTCTTTTCACCACTCTTCTTCTCCTCACTCAACCACCCACCAATCATCCAATCCTCACTCCACTGCCCACTACAACTTCTCACATTCCCTCCACTCCTCCACCCACCACTCCTTCTCTCCTCACTCCTTTTCCCACCACTCCTCACTTCTCCATACACCACACCTCTGCGGCTCACTCCATAACTCACGACTACTCTGCCCCTCACTCCTCCTCCCACAACTCTTCTGCCACTCATTCCTCTTCACACCACTCATCCATTCTCTGCCCACCATTACTACTCTCCCAAATCTTCTGCCCACCACTCCTCCTCCTCATCGCCATCACCAGCTCTTTCTCCCCTTCATCATTTCTCCCCCTCACCATCACCAGCTCTCTATCCCCCTCATCATTACTCCCGCTCCTCCTCACCATTACCAGCTCTCTCTCCCGTACCAGCTCTCTTTCTCTCCCATACCAGCTCACCATCTCCCTGTCAGTTCTCTCCCTCTCCCCCTCAGCTCTCTCCCTCTCCCCCTCAGCTCTCTCCCCTCTCAGCTCTCTCCACCTCGGCTCTCTCTCTCTCCCCCTCAGCTTTCTCTCTCCCCCTCAGCTTTCTCTCTCCCCCTCAGTTCTCTTTCTCCCCCTCAGCACTCTCTCTCTCCCCCTCAGCTCTCTCTCTCTCCCCCACAGCAGTCTCTCTCCCTCCAGCGCTCTCTCCAATGCCTACATGCCTACCTTTGGCGGGGAGATGATGGTACGCTGCAGCAGGGAGAGGATGGGAGCAGATGCGGGTCACGAGCATTGATCAGAAGAGCAGCCGGCAGAGGAGGTAGTTGTGGTATTTTGGCAACTGGACAGCATGAGGTGAGGAGCGCGCTGTGGCAGCAGATACCCGAAGTAAGAAAGACTGCCGGGGCACTCCTCCCCGACTATCCTGCTTGCCTCAGTACAACTCCTACCTCCCTTGCCGGCTGCTCCTCTGATCAACGCTGGTGGCTCGCTGCCGCTCCCATCATCTCCCCACCGGCTACCCAAATAGCTACCCAAATAGCTGCAGGGCAGAGACTTCTGGAGCATGAGGAAAAGGGGGGATATTTTAACATGTACTGCCTGCCAGCAAGGTTTTAGAACCCCCACATTATAGATGCAAATGGTGGAGTGCTAGCTCCAGGGACCAAAGGTTAGTTTTGCTGTTTTTTAAAACTACAATGCATTCTGTGTTTGTCCTGTGAGGAAAAAAACAGGTTGGTGACAAAAGGCAGGCACATGTGAATAAGCATTTCAATGCCACCAGCTGAGGTATAGGGATTCCCTGTATTAATTGCAAGAGACCTTCAGGTTTTGGCAGGGGGAGGGGGAGAAAGTTGTGAACAGGATATCTAGAAACGGTTGTTGGAGTTCAAATTCATAAGCACAATTCCCATTGGCAAGTTTTGAATTCTTCCCTCCTGTCCTTGAAGGCACATTCACAATCCGTGCTCTAATTGGCTGCCAGCTCCCTCAGTGTATTATATAGGGACAAGCCCTATATAAGGAAGAGCAGTGAAGCAGCTATCTCTCTTTTTCTGTTGGAGATTTGAAGACAAGCAGCTGCTGGCCTCTCAAAGGTGCTTCTGTGAAAGAGCTATTCACACAGGGAAGCATGGAGAGGCCTAGCCAGCAGGCTGGATTTCACTCCTGGATGTCCAGAACCAGGGTCCTATCAAGGTATGCCTTTGCTGATGCAGGCACCTTGCAACTCGGAAAGGACTAGATCTCATTCCCCAGACCCCAGTAAGGGTATATTCTCTGTATCTTGTATTTCTGTGTGTTTCCGAGGTCTTATTGAATAAACCGCAATTTATTTTACTGCCTGTTTTGCCTTGTGACTGATCCCTTAAATATAAAAATATATTTGGCCTGGTCTCCCGTGACAGGCTTATTTACTGGTGGCAGTGGTGGGATCATAGGGCTTTGCAATATAACTTCCTATGGGGAATTATAGGACAAAGTGAGCTAGTGGAGTGCAAGCTCTCAAAACATGTAGTGTCAGAAAACACGCTATACAAAGCAGGGAATCACACTGTTCAGTGTCACTTAGGTTATTAGTGCCTGAAAGGAGAAGATGTGGTCCCCAACAGGAAGGTATGTCCTGGGATCGTGCATCTGTGGTGTGCCTGGTGTGATCAGTATGGGTTGCCTACCTATGGCAGACCCATGGTAGTCCTATGCCAGGACTTGGAGTGGAATGAAACCCGTGGGGCTGATGCCACTCCTGGGGTAGTAGCTGCGGCCACTACCCGGGCGCTTTAGTCTGGACGGTACAGGTCCTGGAGTTGGGCAACTGGGACTGCCTGATGTAAAAGCTATAGGTTGCCAGTGCATAGGCAGCCTAGGGCATCCCTAGAAAGGGAATTGGAGTGGCATGAGGCCCGCAGAGCTGAATGCATTCCTGAGGTAGTGGTCGTGGCCAATACCGGCGTGACCTTGAGCCCGGAGAGTGAGGCCCTCAAGAGTGTCTTGGAGGGGGACATCAACCCTCCTGTGGCTACCCCTGAAGCCATTCTTACCACAGAATGCGAACTGCTAATACTCTATTCCCGGTTGCGTCCAAACTCAACGGTAGAGCAGAGGATGCAGTTCGTCCCAGTAGTAGAGAGTGTTGCGGGATGCATTGCCCAACTCCCCCCGGGGGAGAGGGCTTGAGCAACCTGGGTCGCGGTACTGAGTGCCCTGGCAGATGGTGTGTCCGTGGGGGCACAGTCCCAGAAGCGGGTCTTAACCCCCGCAGGAGTGCCGGCGAATCAGGCACTCCCAAGAGGTGGTACTCTCCTCTTGGAGAGTCAGCTGAATGCTAAGGTGGCAGAGGGAGCGATCAGCCATGCTGATGCTGGGGATCTTGCCTCCCTGAAAGCCACCATGCTGGCTGAGGATGGTGCCACCCCGGCACCATGCCTTGTGGTTCCTGGAAAGGCAACCGGTGTTGCATCCACCCAGAGGGTGGAGGGCTGTGTGTCCCACAAGACACAGCCCAAGCAGTGGATCCAGAACCCTGCATGTGTGCCGGTGGAGCTAGTGCCATCAGTAAGTAGATAATCGGGGCAGGGAAAGGAAGTGGAGCACAGCCGTGAAAATAAGGGGTTAATCCGAGGCTACAGCATGTCTGATGAAAAACTCTTTATTGGATAAATGACAGCATGGTGCAGACAGGTAAAAATGTTCCTCTTACGCATTTCACGCCTTGGATGGCGCTTCGTCAGAGAGTATACAGCAATACTATGAGACTCCTCTCTTATAGGTACTTTCTCCTCGCCGGAAGTGACGTATCGGGATGTTCCAATGCAATGATTGGCTGAAACTTAATGAGTGTAAACATAGAGGTTACGTCATCTGTAAGATACGGTTGGGGGAAACGACCAAACGTAACCATAACCATAAGAGAGGGCTCATAAATCTCACAATAATCCGCAAACAAAGAGTGGCAGTGCTGTACTGGATTAATACTGTAAGGTTAGTACACCTCTGGGGTTGTGAATTCTGAATAAGACAAAGAACCAACCTTTTTAATCTCTTTTTTATTATTCACTTTAGGATTATATATGTTGCAATCAGTTCATATAGTGTTGTGCTGATTTACCCCTCCTTCTTTTTTTTCCTCTCTAACACACATGATGTATTTTGATGTTGAAGATACCCTCCATTGGCTGCCAGCAGAAGAGGACACACGAGGGACCAAAACAGAAGAATACTGAAGATGAGATCACCTCCTTTAAGCCGGATAACCTCGGATGGATCAAGAAACGCGTGCGCAGTGACTGACACGCAGTCTGCGCCTCATGCATTCCACAGAGAGGCAGGAAGAAGGGGATCGGTGTCCAAATGGACTGCGCATGCGCGAACACTGAAACGCAGAGAGCTAGGAATGTGTTCCATGAGAAGAGGATCAGGAGAGATGAAGTTATCAAAGATTGATGCCGCATGAGGACCCAGAAGTGGGGAGAATGCGGATGAGACCATGAGACACAGGAGTGTCTTAATACTGGACAGAGATTACCTTGTTAAGGTTCTGAACAGGACATTGGAGGGAGGTACTTTTCAAGCACATGATCACCATCACCACTGATTGAACAGGTTGCATGATGGGGTTTGGGATACTATTTAAATGTTGTCTGAAGGGATTATGTTTATGCCACTATGTCACTTGATAAAGACCACCACGGTCGAAACGTTGTGTTGGCTCAATAAATGAGTTTGGATATTCTAAATCCGTTGTGCCCTATGTTCTTTCTATCATCTACCCAGGACTGATTACAGGCTTTCGTACAAGCATTGGAGTACCGGTAACTGTATCATTTTTTGTTTATATTTTGAGGTGTGCAGCATTTTTCCTATTTGTCTCGAAGATATATTGATGACATTATTTTCATCTGGAAAGGGTCCCGCAAGAGTTTAGATGATTTTTTAGAATATTTGGATTGTAATTGGGTGAATTTAAAATTTACATCCACTGTGAGTAATTCCACCATAAATTTCTTAGATCTAACTATTTATATAGAGGATGGTAGGATAACAACTCACAATTATTTTAAAGAAGTGGATTGTAATAATCTAATTCTACAAACTAGCTGTCATCACAAGGATTGGATAAAAAATATCCCATTTGGACAGTACAGGAGATTGAAACGTAACTGTACTGATAATGAAACATACATTGAACAATCCGATATTCTAACAAATAAATTTGTGGAAAGTATGAAAAGAATAATATAAATGAAGCTTTAGAAAAAACTATGTCTCTGTCAAGAAATGAAATTCTAAAACCATAAAATAACAAAAGTGCAAAAAAATACAATGTGCCATTTATTACCCAATACAATAAACAAGCAAGTAATATAAAAAGAATTCTAAATAAACATTGGCATGTGCTAAAAAACGATCCAGTGTTGGGAAATCACTTACCTGACACAGCACAAGTACTTTTTAGAAAAGCACCCAATATTAAAGGAAAGATAGCCCCTAGTGCCTTCAGATCCAAGAAAGATAATACAACAGGATGGCTTAATCTTCCTAAAGGTTTTTTTTAGTTGTAAGAGTTGTTTAGCTTGCACATCTAGTGCTGTTTCAGGAGACTCATTTATGTCGCATACCACGGGGAGAAGCTATAAGGTAAATAGACATATCATTTGTAGATCTAAATTCATTGTCTACCTTTTGACTTGTCCCTGTGGACTGCAATACATTGGTCAGACCATCAGACCACTACGTACCAGAGTCTTGGAACATGTGGGAAATATCAAAAGAAAGTTGGAGACACATAGTGTCTCCATGTACCTTAAATGATTCGCATAGGCGCCACAATTTCCTTGAATATGAACAGTGATATACAAATTTAAAATACAAATGTATATAGGATATTACCCGACGATACTTCCCACAACCTTTCTATGGAAATTTGCTAAGATTTCCCACAGATGCCGTATTTCTTTGGGGTGAGAAGGGAGCGATCCAATCAGGAGCACCTCATGAATAATAAAAACATAAAAAACAATAATAGTGTAGTATGTTAATATAATATTGGCTAGATACAAGTCTTGGCTCTTGAGGATATTCTACTTACAAGATGTAATAAAAAGTTGTGCTTTTATCTGACTCAGTCAGGAGATGTGTGTGTATTGGTCTTCTATTCCAGGGTTGTTAGCATTCAAATCTCCATTCGGTTCATGCAAATGAAACAAAACAGATATAGCCCAGTAGTGCAGATGGTAAATACAAAGCGTTTATATATTTTGAGGAATAAGAATAGTACTCACACTAAGTACATTTGTATGTACATGTAAAGGTTTCTTTAGCAAATAAATGCTCTATTTGCGGCAGTGTTTTCTCCCAGTCTTCCTCCTATGGTAAAGTGTGTCGCCAGCGACGGCGTCTGACGTCACTTTCGCTTTCGCGGGTGGACCGCATCCGTTGAATATTGGTAGTGACGCACTGGAGGAGATTCAGCCTGGGGGTTCTAGCGTCCAGCGTCTTCTCTTGGAGGCAGCTGCAGCTAGTTAGTTGGCTCTACGCGTTTCGCTGACACATGCAGCTTCGTCAGGAGCATTATGATGTCTATTGTCAGTGCCTTATATTTATATGAGATCCCCTAATTGGCTTCATATTAACTATGCAAATTAGCTCTCTTGCACATAAAAATTAACCCACAGGTTTGCCTCTACATAGGCACACTAGACTCTGTGGTCCAAAACAATATAAAACATGTATTCAATTTTATTAACATTCAATTAATTATCAAGACAAGAAAAAATTTATTAATAAAAACCTCATTTCCCCGAGATACAGGCCCCTTTAGGGGGTGCCGGTATCCCTCTGCGTTTAAGGCCCCGATCACGTGATCGCGGCCTGTAAACCAAGCTTCAGCTCCGGAGACCCCCTGCACATCTACACTATCAATAAAAATGTATTTCAAATGTATTTATTGTCATTTATTTATTTATTTATTTAGATTTATTTATTAATTGTGCTGCTGCTGCAAGTCCTAAACTCACACCAAGGGCCAAACACCCCCCTCACCCCCAATAAAAAAAAATTCACGCACAGCAGCCCCACAATTAAAAAATAAATCTAAATAAATAAATACATGAAGAGAAATAAATATATACTGTACTTTCTCCCCAAGCCCCTGACACATGGTATACCAGAGCCAATCAGAGTAGGGATAAAGTTCCCACTCTCTGATTGGCTCTAGTACCATGTGTGCACGGCCATGTGCCTTTTCATGATGTCATCTTAAAGGCAATTGAAGCAAAGCCATTCTGATTGGCTGTACTTTCATTCCCTTTAAGTGACGTCATCATTTTTTTTTATCGGCCAAAACACATGGTTTTCACGGTCCAATCAGGACCGTGGGAACCATGACGCAAAATGTGACGTCATAGGCCTTTAAAAGCCTATGTCGTCTCATTTTGCAGCCAGACGCCGCGGAGGAAGGACCTCCGGAGAAGAAAAAAGACAAGGGCGTGGCCGATGATGGAAAGAAGACCACGCCCTGCCCCGCCCGGAAGGAGATAGAAGAAAGAAGAATACAGATGAAGATGGATTACAAGTAGAAGACCCGTGGATTGATTTGAATTTTTAGTTTAAAGTTTATTATTTTCTGGTTTATTATTTTATGGGTTCCTGATCGTGGATTGATTCGTGAGTAAGCTGCGCAACGGGAGTCGGTGGGGGCAAGTAATGGTAAGTGAAATACAGTAAAGAAATGTATTTTATTTAACTTGTTAATTTTTTTAAAAGGTTTTTTAACATGTGTATTTTTTTTTTTTGTGGTATATCATTTCTTGCCACTGTATGTATGTATGTACAATATATATGTCTAGAGAGATATACTGTACAGTATACATTCAGGGTAAGAAATGATGATGTTTTAAAAGCTGGATTAGATGTGTTTTTAATTATTTTGTGAGTTTAAAGTATTTTAAAATTAGATAGATGTATTCCTTGGTATTGTATTGTGTGTTTGAGGAAGGTCAGGGATAGATAGCCTTGGTTGTAAAGGTTGTATTTTTGTCGGTACTTATATTTTTTCAAAGGCTTAATTGTTCTGCTCTAGGCGTGAATCTGTTAATGGTTTCATTGTTCGTGATTGAGTGTGAATTGTTTAGGGATGTAAATAATGATTGCTAATTGATTTTTGTTTACGTTTGATTAATTTGCTGAATGTATATGGTGCATAGATTTTATGCATATTGGAATGTGAGTTTTTTCATTGGTTTGTGATCATATACAGTAGATTGTGAGATCAGTTAGGATTTTTAAAGGAAATTGATTTTAATGTAGTGTCTGTATGGAGAAGTGTTTGGTTGAAGGGCAGTATGCTTTTGATAACCCTTCTACATTTATTTGTACTGTATATTGGTTTATCATGGGTGTGTACAGGTATATAAGGTATATAACGTGTGTATATATATATATATATATATATATATATATACAGTATACTGTATATCTCTCTCTCTCTCTCTTTCTCTCTGTCTCTCTGTATGTATATATATACAGTATATATATATAGTTGCATGATGAAGCCACAGTACAAATTCATGGGTGAAGGGTGGGTATCGTGCCTGTGTGGCTTAACCCCTTAATTACCTTTGCGGTTATTATCCGATAAGGTGTTTAAGGGGCTAATTGATATCTGAACGTAATTGCAATGTATTGGCTTTGTATTTGCTATGTATGCTGTGGACAAGACAAGGATTTTGCTGGCAACGGACACTTCGTATTGATGAGGTCAGTAGTACTTTATTTATTTGTATATGCTAGTTAATGTTTTTAATAATGGGCAATTAATCTATGATCCATATCTGGATAATAGTTATTTTGCACATTATTGTACTGTAGGTGTTGGGGGGGATGGTGTATGTATTGAATGTATAGGCCAGGTTTATTTTTTTTACATTCAGGGTTACTTCCGTGGTTTTGCGTGGGACCTCTGGAGACCACCCGCGGGGAATCCTCGGGTATCCTAAAGGGTATCAGGCTGGTGGTTCCACGGGTGACACATGCGGGGATGATGATGTGTGGTCCCACTTCTGTGGGGGCACCTCTGACCTGTAGGTGCGGGGATGATGATGTGTGGTCCCACTTCTGTGGGGGCACCGCGGACCCGTAGTCTGCGGGGCATGACGATGTGTGGTCCCACTTCTGTGGGGGCACCTCCGACCAGTAGGTGCGGGGATGATGATGTGTGGTCCCACTTCTGTGGGGGCACCGCGGACCCGTAGTGAGCACCCGTGAGTTCCCCAGACCCCCATGAGAACCACCTGAGGCCCCGCAGACACCTGTGGGTTTGACCCGGGGCTCCCAGACATCCTTGGGCCTACCGTGGGGACCCAATTGTGGCTCACGGTGACCCAAGGAGACCACCTGGGCGCCATGGTGCTGGCAGGATCCACCAGCAGGCCTCCAGAACCTGTGGAATGCTGCTGGTAAACTGTAGGTCTGTCCAGCTGCCCTGCCAGCTCACCGGGGACTAGCGTGGGGCTGCGTTATGGACCCTGAATGTAAAAGAATAAATCTTGTATTTATGGGGGGGCACAGGGGGTGGGTAATGTATTTAATAAATAGAATGCTGTTTATTGTGGGGCTGTGCATTGTTTTGATTGCGGGGACTGGGGGTGGGGGGTGGGGGGGTTCCCCAACGGTATGTGGGTAGGCCTCCCTTGTGGGTAGTTAGTGGGTGAGGGTTGAGGGTGGTTAGGCCTCACGGGGTGGGGGGTTAGAGTGGGAGGGTATGTACAGTAGGCGTCCCGAGTGGTGGGTGAGGGTGGGTTAACCCCTTCATGACTGTAGCGGTTAATAACCGCTATGGTGATTAAGGGGTTAGGGGACATTACTTTGTATGTTTTAATTTTTGTGTCTGTTTTACTGTACAGCAGCAGCAGCGGAGGTTGCCATGGGTAGTGGGTAGTGTATTGAATGTATTTATTGGTTATTATGCCTTAACCCCTTCATTTCTTTGGGCTGAGAAGGGAGCGATCCAATCAGGAGCAATAAAAAGTTGTGCTTTTATCTGACTGAGTCAGGAGATGTGTGTGTATTGGTCTTCTATTCCAGGGTTGTTAGCATTCAAATCTCCATTCGGTTCATGCAAATGAAACAAAACAGATATAGCCCAGTAGTGCAGATGGTAAATACAAAGCGTTTATATATTTTGAGGAATAAGAATAGTACTCACACTAAGTACATTTGTATGTACATGTAAAGGTTTCTTTAGCAAATAAATGCTCTATTTGCGGCAGTGTTTTCTCCCAGTCTTCCTCCTATGGTAAAGTGTGTCGCCAGCGACGGCGTCTGACGTTACTTTCGCTTTCGCGGGTGGACCGCATCCGTTGAGTATTGGTAGCGACGCACTGGAGGAGATTCAGCCTGGGGGTTCTAGCGTCCGGCGTCTTCTCATGGAGGCAGCTGCAGCTAGTTAGTTGGCTCTACGCGTTTCGCTGACACATGCAGCTTCGTCAGGAGCATTATGACGTCTATTGTCAGTGCCTTATATTTATATGAGATCCCCTAATTGGCTTCATATTAACTATGCAAATTAGCTCTCTTGCACATAAAAATTAACCCACAGGTTTGCCTATACATAGGCACACTAGACTCTGTGGTCCAAAACAATATAAAACATGTATTCAATTTTATTAACATTCAATTAATTATCAAGACAAGAAAAAATTTATTAATAAAAACCTCATTTAATAGTATGACTACCTACACTAAAAGAAATATTCAAAATAGTATTATAAATAAATAGGAAATAAAAACATGAATAATAAAGTACTTATGACATCATGAGTATGGGGGAGAGAAGGAAAAGGAGAAAGGTGCATCAGTGATTGATTCAATTAATACAAACAGATCTAGACCACAATTATGTTTAAAATATGCAGAGGTTAGTTTAAAACATTAATCTAAAATTACTCAAGTTCAATCCATTATTTTGATTTAGTATATAAATTAAGTTAAGTCATCCCTTACACATATTTAATAAGCAGTGAATTCATCATTTTTAAATACATAATCTTAAAAACTTCAAGTGATTGGTATAAAATGCATAAAAATAAAGAAAAATATAAAGAAAAATGTAACTTCAATCAAAATAGTAGTAATAAAAAGGAATAATAAAAAGAGTAATAATAAAAAAGAGTAATAATAAAAAAGCGTATACAAAAATGTGAAATATATATATAATAATTATGTATGTAAAAAGGGTAAAATCTCAAAATCTGAATTCAGACCGTTTGGAATCAGTGTATTAAGCTTATGAATCCAGTACATTTCTCTTTTGCTAAGATCCACCTCTCTACTACGTCCCCTCCAATGCTGTTTCACATTTTCTATTGCTATAAATCTTAAACTATCGGGGTTGGATTGGTGGTATTTAGTATAATGTTTTGAGACGCTGTGTGTTAAAATTCCCCTTCTTATATTGCTCAAATGCTCAAGGATGCGGGTACGTATTGGTCTAGATGTTTTCCCTACATATTGTAGCCCGCAAGGGCATTGAAGTACATATATCACAAAGTCCGTATAGCAGTTTATATATTGTTTAATATTAAATGTTTCTTTGCTCTTATTACATGTAAAACTGTTTTTTTCCTTCATTTTATGTTGGCAAGCTTTGCATGATATGCATCCATAAAAGCCTGACAGGGTTTTAAGCCAACTCTGGTTTTCCTCCTTTTTCTTTTTTAGTGCGCTTGGCGCTATTAAACCTTTCATATTTTGTGCCTTTTTAAAAATAACTTTTGGGATCTCCGCTAAAATTTCATTTAAAATAGTATCTGATTTTAAAACATGCCAGTGCTTACGTAAAATTTTTCCTATATTTTTTGCTTCTTTGTTAAAAGTTGTTAAAAAAGCTGTATCATAACCATTATTATTTACAATTGAAGACTTGTTTTTGGGTTCAAGTAGTTCTTTTCTTTCTAGATTCTTGGCCTTTTTAAATGCTGTGTCTAAAATCTCTTGGCTATATTTCTTCTCTATAAAGCGGTTTTCTAAAATTTTGCACTGGTCATCAAAAATGTGTTCTTCGGTGCAATTTCTACGAAGTCTCCTATATTGACCATAAGGGACTCCGTCCATCCACTGATGGTGGTGACAGCTTGATCTTAAAATGAAATTATTGCAGTCGACATTTTTAAAATGTGTTTTAGTTTTTATTACTCCTCTTTCTATATAAATGTTTAAATCAAGATACTCTATAGATGATTCGCTTATCGTATGGGTGAATTTAAGATTAAAATTATTTATATTTAAATTTAAAATAAATTGTTCTAAACTTTGTCTATCTCCCTGCCAAATTAAAATGATGTCATCAATGTAGCGCCGCCATAGGACAAGGTTCCCCCCCAGCTCGTCCCCGGACCAGATGGTTTGGTCCTCCCAAAATCCCATGAAAAGATTTGCGTAGCTGGGGGCAAACCTCGTTCCCATGGCGGTGCCACATTTCTGGACATAAAAGATGTTATCAAATAAAAAGAAATTCTTTTCTAAAATAAATTTACTACCATCCAGGAGAAATTGAGTTTGTAAATCATGTATATCCGGATCATTTTTGAGGAAATATTCAATTGCTTGCAATCCTAAGTGATGAGCAATAGACGTATATAAGGAACTGACATCATGACATGAACTGACATCATGGGTTAGGGGACATTACTTTGTATGTTTTAATTTTTGTGTCTGTTTTACTGTACAGCAGCAGCAGCGTAGGTTGCCATGGGTAGTGGGTAGTGTATTGAATGTATTTATTGGTTATTATGCCTTAACCCCTTCATTACCTTAGCGGCTATACGCTATGTTAATGAAGCATCATTTCTGAACTTTTAATAATATTGTGCAGGAGCAGGGGGTCCCCTGAGATTAGATTTCTGTCTCAGGGAACCCCCTGCTCACTGTACAATATTATTAAAAATACAGAAATGCTGCTTCTTTACCATAGCGCATAGCCGCTAAGCTAAAGAATGATTCTTTAATGATGTGTGTGTTTTATTCACAGTGTAGATGTGCAGAGGGTCTCCAGAGCAGAAGCGCACAAGTTTCAGGTCTGGGGACCCCGTGCCCCCCGAGATACAGGCCCCTTTAGGGGGTGCCGGTATCCCTCTGCTCTGCTTGGTTTAACAGGCCGCAGTCACGTGATCGGGGCCTTTAACGCAGAGGGATACCGGCACCCCCTAAAGGGGCCTGTATCTCGGGGGTGTGTGTGTGTGTGTGTGTGTGTGTGTGTGTGTGTGTGTGCGTGCGTGCGTGCGTGTGTGTATATATATATATATATATATAATGTGTGTGTGCATGTGTGTGTGTATGTGTGTGTTTGCGTGCGTGCTTGAATATATTTATCAAAGTTGCACAATGTTAATAAATAATTTATTCTCACCACATGTCTTTTTTTTTTAAATTTTTTAAATATTATATAATATACACACACACGCACACACACGTTCCCCAGTGACACACAAACACACAGAACACTTCAAAGTGACACACACACACACACTGACAGCTACCAAGTCACACACACACACACACACAGTGCTACCCACCTCCCAAGCGCTTGCTGTCTCCTCTGTCAGGACAGCAAAAAGCTCCTGGTAGCGCGAGCGTCAGCAAGCGAGAGCACTGCTCAGCGACGCTCAGTGCACTATGTCCGAGGCCTAAGAGTTTGGATTTTTACTATTATTTAAGCACTTATTATAAGTCACTTATTTACCATTTAGTAATAGATTTAAGCGCCAATAGATAACTTTTTTTGTTTGTAAAAATACAAGGGAAGGTCTGCCTGAGAGCTCACCAACTCTACAAGAGTGAGCTCCAACCAAAACCAGGACGGATTCCTTACAGTCAGAAAGCTGCAAGGTTTTTATGGTGTGAATACAGTTAATGTCAGGGTTGTGCAGTGTGCCAGGGATAAGGCTGGTAAGAGTAGGGAACATATATTCTTATTCTATCCCTGACACCTGACCAGAAGACTTAGACCCGTTAAAACACAAGACACATCAGCAAAGTGTATTTTATTAAAGGTTTTATTTAATAAAAGTATATGCTTGTACCCATGTATATGTGACTGTGGAATTTCTAAGTCCACGGTTCTGAGAAACCAGATGGCTACCAAGCTTGGTGCCACTGAGTCTGCTCGGGACCCAGAGTTGAAAGCCTCAGGAATGCCAAGGTGTTAGAACAGGAGGAGTACTACCTGAGTACCTCCATCCTGGGCTAACAAATGGCTGTCCGGCAACCATTTGCCCTTCCCCAGACTCTGCGGTTCCTGGGTGGGCTCGACAGTGGGTGGGCTCGATATGCTAAGAGGCAGAGGTGCCAGGCTGGTGCATGCCCCTTAGCAGAATCCAAATCGGTACCCTCCTGGCTTCAGTATACCAGCAAATCGGTGATAGGCTGGAAGGAGAATTCCCACGTGCTGATTGGTGTAGTAGTTTCTGAATGGGACTCTAAAACCTATAAGAAACCTTGCAGCCAATCAGGACCTCAGATTCCAAGCGCCAAACCATCAGCGATAAATTCACGATACGAAAAAGGTGCTCTTTGAAAAATAGACACGAAAAGAAAACCCGCACAGCTAGTGTTAACCACAGTGAGGTGCTGACTGGATGGAGACGTGATTGTATCATATGGGAGAAAAGGAACCCAGTCTTTTAGCACTCAATCACAACAAATGTTTAATGGTAAATTTAAAATACTTTATTAATAACTATGAATAAAAAATAGGGTGTTAAAACGTAATTAAATACTATATTTGAACAGCACGTGACTGTATCCTTGGTAACCCACCCAAGTCTAGGTGGGTAGATGTAGTAAGAGCCCTAATAGATACTCGGGATCAGATGCTATAAGTTATAGCTACCTAAAATATAGGAAAGGAGCCTGAGTCCCGCTTTTTGAGGACATAGCGGTCGCGGCTGGGATTGCATGCCAAATTGCATTCCAGTAGATAGTTGCAGATGATGAACTGCACAGCCAGAAGAATCCAACTTCCAACTTGAACGAAGAAAAAGGAAAAAATCGAGCAACTGCAAAGTAGCAATGAGGTCAGGTTTATTGCAGGCTAAACAGACAATAACAGGACCACACGAACGCACCTACGCGTTTCGTGCAACAGCACTTTATCAAGGGGACAAGATAATACATATGCTGCCTCTTTATACATACCTGAGTTGTCCGTCGCACTATCGGGTGTGACGTCATCAACCAGCGACTGCACGGAGTTGCGGTGACGTAAGGTAGACATCCATCAATTAATGACTCAAAGAAAAATCAATATTATATAATAATTATCATAAAAAATGACTTAAATCCCAATCAATGTTCATACCAAGCGGTTCTCTTGTTCTAAGTGTATAGATCCAATAGGATTCACGTTTATCTAATAGCTTGGTTCTATCTCCACCTCTTGGTGATAAGGGGATTTGTTCAATACCTTGAAATGTAAAAAGATTTTCACTACCATAGGGACAATTTGAGAAATGTTTTGGTACAGGAGGATTTGGATCTTTATTCCGAATTAGTCTAAGGTGCTCCATAATTTTAATTTTTAAACGTCTAATAGTTCTTCCAACGTACTGACATCCACAGCCGCATTTTAACAAATAAACGATATAGGTGGAATTACAGTTAATAAAAGTCTGTATATTGTAAGTCATTCTTGTAACAGAAGACGAAAAAGTTTTATTTTGATTCATTCTTACACATACTTTGCAGCTAGTGCATGAGTATGATCCCTTACGTAGTGTGGGTCTCCCCTCCTCTCCAGATCTGAAGAGACTGGGCGATAATGTATTGGCCAATGTTTTAGCACGTTTAAATATAACATTGGGACCTGTTGACACATAGGGTTTCAACACTGGATCTAGGGATAAAATATTCCAATGTTTTTTAAGGATGGTTTTAATTGATTGTGCTTGTCTGCTGAAAGGCGTGATAAAGGAAGGACTATCATTGGATCTCTCTCTCTCTTAACAGTTGTATGTCTCAGCAAGGTTTTCTGATCCATAGCTGAGTCCTCCTTTATGGATCTATCTAAATCCTCCCGTTTATACCCTCTCTGCAGTAAACGACCATAAAGGTCATTGGATTTTTATTTGAATTCATCATCATTGGAGCAATTGCGACGCGCTGTTATAAATTGGCTCTTAGGTATCCCCCTGAACATGGCATGAGGATGACAGCTGCTCGCCCGTAAAAAAGTTACGAGAATTAGGTTTTCGATAAAGGGTGGTCTGTATAGAAAGTGCTGTATCAATATATAAACATAAATCTAAATAATAAATGTGTTGTAAATGATAAGAATAAGTGAAAGAGAGATTAAACTCATTAACATTAAGTGCAGAAATAAACTCCAATAGTGTAGTGATGTCTCCCTCCCAAATAAACAGAAGATCATCAATATAGTGTCTATAGAAAAGAATGTGCTCCCTATATTTGTTAATTTCTCCAAACACGTGGAACGACTCCCACCACCCCATAAAGAGGTTGGTGTATCAAGGGGCAAAACTCGTACCCATAGCCGTTCCACGTGTTTGGAGATAATGAACCCCATTGAAAAGAAAAAAATTGTGCGTGAGTAAAAAGTGAATAGCATCCAAAAGAAAAATAGTTTGTGCAGGTGCTAAATCAGACCGATTAAGGAAATGGCGAGCAGCTGTTAAGCCATGTTCATGGGAGATAACAGTATAGAGAGATGTGACATCTAATGTCACCCACACCATATTTCGCTTCCATTCGAAACAGTCAAGGGTGGTTAATAAGTCACCACTGTCTCGAATGTATGAAGGCAATTGCTGCACAAGGGGCTGAAGAAAGAAATCCACGTACCGTGAAACACCATCTCCCAAAAACTCAATACTGGAGACAATTGGCCTACCCGGAGGGGAGACAAATGTCTTATGAATCTTCGGGAGATGGTGAAACACGTGCGTGGTTGGCGAGGGTGTGTACAAAAAATCAGTGTCATTCTCATTAAGAACTCCTAACATGGAGCCCACATCCAATAAGTCTCTAAGTTCTTTCTGAAACTTTTGAGTGGGGTCAGAAGGTAGCACAGCATAGGAAGTCGTATCTTCAAGTTGGCGCATAGCTTCCTTGAGATAGTCATCCCTATGCTGTACCACCACCGGCCCACCCTTGTCGGCATTTTTTATAACCAGTAGCTTATTTGGTTTTAAATTTTTTAGGGCTTGTATTTCATTTGGTGTTAGATTATTTATTTGTCTATGTTCATTAAAGGTATTAAATGTGAAACCTTTGCGTAATAATCTAAGATCCCTCTCCACCAGACATTCAAAGGTGGATAGAAATTTGCCTTTAGGGAATGTGGGAAAAAACACCGATCTCTTCCTCAAACCAGTATTATGTCTACCCAAAAAGTTATCAGGATTATGCTCAGAATCATGAACCCCTGTATCTCTTCCTTGTCCTGAACAACACATTGTTCCTTAAATGAAAAAACATCTAAGGATCGTTCTGCTACATCCTCCGCAGATGGATATTCTGTAGAAGAAGACACAGAATAATTATCAGATAATAAAGGGTTAATGGACGATTGCACCATGCATTCTTTGTCTTGCTTGTCATTAAAGAATTTCTTCAAAGTGCATTTCCTGACAAACTTGTTGAGGTCAATAACAGTCTGAAATAAATCAAAGTTAGTATTTGGAACAAACCCCAGACCCTTGTTCAACAGTGATAGTTCATCCTTTGAGAGTGTTACATTGGAAAAATTTATCACCCCACACTCATCTTCTAAAAGTTTATTTTCCTCTTGGTTGGTACTCCTTTGTTTTGACTTTTTTGTTGTTTTTGTGCCCCGTCTCATCCTTTTGAGTTTTTTGGCACAGAAGGTTGTCCAGAAGACTCAGAAGAATGCCCAGGTTGTGATTTATATTCTGTTTCCCGCTCTCTATATTTTCTTTCCCAAAAGGGGCGTTGCTCTTTGGGGGCATCCGTATCCGATTGAGAATTGTCTTCTTCATGTGTGGTGAAGAACGAAACAGTGTGACCCATATTTTCTGTGTCAAGTGTAACTGAGTCTCCACTATATGGAGTATTGGGGTTACCCCTAGATTTAAGAATGCTATGTTCAGGGGGATACCTAAGAGCCAATTTATAAGAGTGCGCCGCAATTGCTCCAATGATGATGAATTCAAATTAAAATCCAATGATCTTTATGGTCGTTTTCTGCAGAGAGGGTATAAACGGGAGGATTTAGATAGATCCATAAAGGAGGTCTCAGCTATGGATAGGAAAACCTTGCTGAGACATACAACTGTTAAGAGAACAAGATCCAATGATAGTCCTTCCTTTATCATGCCTTTCAGCAGACAAGCACAATCAATTAAAACCATCCTTAAAAAACATTGGAATATTTTATCTCTAGATCCAGTGGTGAAACCCTATGTGTCAACAGGCCCCAATGTTATATTTAAACATGCTAAAACATTGGCCAATACATTATCGCCCAGTCTCTTCAGATCTGGAGAGGAGGGGAGACCCACACTACCTAAGAGATCATACTCATGCACTAGCTGCAAAGACTGTCCCTATGGTAGTGAAAATCTTTTTACATTTCAAGGTATTGAACAAATCCCCTTATCACCAAGAGGTGGAGATAGAACCAAGCTATTAGATAAACGTGAATCCTATTGGATCTATACACTTAGAACAAGAGAACCGCTTGGTATGAACATTGATTGGGATTTAAGTCATTTTTTATGATAATTATTATATAATATTGATTTTTCTTTGAGTCATTAATTGATATTATTACAATTGTATAGCTAATAATAGATATTTAAAATATTAATTGTTTATATATAAATAATGACATTATTATTATCTTCATCATTTAATTTTCATTTATTATCTTTCTTTATTATTATTATTTTTCTATTTTTTCTATTTTTTAAAGTTTTTTTTAATTTTTCCCTCCCAATCACTGTTCATGCTATCTATGTTTCCAATGAAATTTATATAAACATCTTAACGAATCTATTTTAATGGGTCCTTATTCATATATGTGAGGATATGTATTTGGCTATTTGATTTCTATACAAATGATAAGTAAATTAACTAGCTATTTGGTGGATATATATTCATTAACCACTATTTGCATACCTCACTTATATTAATACGTTGTTCTCCTCTGAACTACAAGGTATCTACATATGTCCTGAGTGTATACAATTTGATCATTTAATGTGATATGATTTATTAAATATTGTCAAGATTTAATATGATCGATCATTATGTATTATCTAAGTGTATATTAACAACGAATTATACTACACTAGAAGGTTACTTTCCCTTTTTGTTTCACTCAGGCATTTGCTGCATAAGCAAGATTAACTTCGTTTTTAATTGTAATCCTACATACTGTCGTGTGTTGATTATGTTCATATTTTGTGTTTTAAATAAAGTTTGTTTTAGAAAAAGTTAGAAATGGCATACCATCTGACTTGCCCAGCCTATGGATGTGTACGTTACGTCACCGCGACTCCGTGCAGTCGCTGGTTGATGACGTCACACCCGATAGCGCGACGGACAACTCAGGTATGTATAAAGAGGCAGCATATGTATTATCTTGTCACCTTGATAAAGTGCTGTTGCACAAAACGCGTAGATGCGTTCGTGTGGTCCTGTTATTGTCTGTTTAGCCTGCAATAAACCTGACCTCATTGCTACTTTGGAGTTGATCGCTTTTTTCCTTTTTCTTCGTTCAAGTTGGAAGTTGGATTCTTCTGGCTGTGCTGTTCATCATCTGCACCTATCTACTGGAAACAACTATTGGATGTAGTGCACGCCTCTGGTGTCTGGAGTGTCCTCAGAAGCAATCAGGTAAAGGGCCGCAGTGCCCTGTCATATATATATATATATATTCCTGTGCATCTTTATTATCTGATCCACTTATATTTGGTTGGGTGTTCATTATTGTGTCAAACCTGTGGTTGTTAAGTGGACACCACTAGACACATATCCCTCCCTATTGTGTATTCATTTATTTCTCCTGGACACTCCATTGTCATCTGGATTATCATGCTTAAAATATGCTACAGATGGAACTCTTTCTAATTATTGGAGCATCACACTCTACCTCACTTTGCAAATTGCATTCCAAGATTTTCATGAGTACCTCCCGGTCATTGGAAAGGGCTCCTACAGGCGTCGGTTGTTAACATTTCATTCTAAAGAAGATTTCTTTTGTTAGCCCTGTTCCCAGTAAGTGTATTTTAAGTGCAAGTTGTGTTATATTGTGTGTTTGTCTAATGCTGGAATAAATTAGAATTTATTTTACTGCTTTGTCTTCCTCAATCAAATGATTCCGGTATGAAAAGGTGTTAATAAACCTGGTCTCCTGTGACACCACCTCTCTTCTATTCCTCTCCTGCACCAACCACCATTCCTTACACTCCCTCCACTCTGCTCCCCTCTCCTCATCACTCCATTACTTCTCACTCCTCCACTCCTTTGCCCACCACCACTCCTCACATTTCTTTCTCTCCTACATTCTCCTCATGCCTCAGCCCACCAGTCCTTCACCCCTATCTCCTCTGCCCACAACTACTCACTCCTTTGTCCCCCACTCCTCTACCCACCACTCCTCACACTCACTCCACTGCTTTGCTCCTCACTCCTCTTCACCACTTCTTACTTTTCCCTCCACCACAACTAACATTCCTTCCATTCCTCTGCCCACCACTCATCCACCACTTACATTCCATCCACTACTCCGCTCCTCAGTCCTAAACCCACAACTCCTTATCTCTCCACTCCTCTGCCCCACACACCACTCCTCACTCCACTGCTCACCACTCCTCCATCAATCAATCTTCTGTTCCTCACTTCTCCACCCACCACTACTCCACTCATCCATCCACCACAACTCATCCTTTCTACTCCTCCTCTCCTCATTCCTCCATCAACCACTACTCTACTCCATCGCCCATCCTCATACTCATCAGCTCCTCTGCTTCTCATTCCTCCGCCCAACACTCCACCGCTAATTACTACTTGTCAGAATTGACCAGAACTTTTAACACCAAAATTACCCGGATCCTTTGATTGAGCAAAGCAGGAGATAAAATAAATTGTGATCTATTTACAACATGAACATACACAGCATGATTTATGAAATAATACGAATTAACACTTACTGGGTCGGGGGAAAACAAAATGAAATATTCCCGGAACGAAATTCCCAGAAACAAAGTCTCTTGGTACCAATTTCGAGGAGCGGGGTTGGTGCTCAAATAGAGCCACGAGATAGTTTTTGGCTAGTGGAGCCGCTCGCAACCATTTTTTCTCTGCTGAAGGTACTCTGTTTGTTTTTCTGCCATAGGATTGGTTCGAACTATCGACTTAGGTTACGATGTGATAACGTTTCAAATCCAGCTCAGATGAATCTAACTTTCGATCGCCTGCACAGACTTTTAAAAGCACCAAAGTCCTATCCGTACACTCTGCAGCGAATCGTGGCATGGGAACCAAATTTCCCACCTGTGGCAAGGTTGCCAGTACTTCATGGAACCGGGCAAAGGGGCTTGAAGGTATGCCATGGGCATGGGCGGACTTCGCACCTGTCCCGCCTAGCATACATTACCAAGCCCACTTTCCAGCGACATCTTGTCTCCATCCCCCAGACATCTGCTAGGGGAAAGCTGTTTACATCTCCCCCTCCCCACTTAGCACTTTAACATGTCAGTTATTTTGTTAACTCTGGACTTGGTCAGACATTCTGGGACCATCCCTGCTGGGTGCCTTAGAAGTCCGGGGTTAAATTATGCATGACTCACTTGCAGGGATGCCCTGCCATATACCTTTTGATCACCAGTGGAAGTCTCCCCCTGCCTCATGCACAAAATAGAAGGAGCCGTCTGGAGGAATGGGGCGGGAGGTAAGAGAGGCGGTGAGGCTAAGCTCCTGGTGTCCCGCGGAGTCCGGTCCGACTGCTGTGTCTGAAGCACGCCCGCAGCAGCCTCCTGCAGCCCCGTGGTGAAATCTGAGCAGCATCTCTCCGCTGTGGTCCCCGCTTGCTCCCCCCCCCCCCGAGACAGAATCAATTAAATAAATAAAGTTTCATACCCCAACAGGCGATCCCGGCAGGGGAGAGCACTGGGAGAGTACCCTCTGGCTGAGGGAACTGCGGGTCCCACCGCGTGGCTGAGGGGGAGGAAGCGGCCATCTTAGAGGAGCACTCCACTGAGGCACCATCTCCCCATAAAGGGGTATAAGACTGGCTGTCCCATTTACCAAGAATTTGGCCCTGCTGCCTGAGCCTCAGGGTGCCACAACCCTCCATCTTCCCAGCTGCACCAGTAACACCCCTAAAGGTCTGCAACATTCCCACACCTCCCCCCCCTCACATAAAAGGGAATAAAAACAATTAAAGAGGGGACTGTCGCTCGTCACCATGCATGGCTGACTAGGGAAGGAGCTCCCGACACCCTCCTATGAATCCGACCAGAAAGAGCAAATCCACCAAGAAAAAAAACCCCAGAAAAGCTTCCTATCCCACTTCTGAACACAGAGGAATGGAAAGCAAATCTAAGAAAGCTGCGAACCCGGTCACAAGGTTCTTCCCGCCCGAGCCGACCTCCGATAGCCAAGATGGCGGCGAAGAGCCGGAGCACGCCGGAGGAAGCACAGCGCAGGGGCACCCCGACCTCGAGCGGCAAGGTCTCAATAAAGATTATTTTGAGTCCCTCTTCACTAAAATGAGGAAGGGGTTCCAGGAAGATCTTACAATGGCCCTGGAGGGCATAAGATCCGACCTAAACGGCCTATCCGAGAGAACGGAGGCACTAGAGACCAAGCTGGAAGGGGCCCTCACTGCACAATCAAATACAGAAGATGAAGTGGCCAGGCTTGGCCATGTAATAAATGAATTAAAAGACGCCCTGGAGGACCAAGAAAACAGGGACCGCAGGCAGAACCTGCGCTTCAGGAATATCCCTGAGACAGTGTCCCCGGAGTCCCTGCAGGCCTACCTTAAAAAAGTCTTCCTCGTGGACTTCCGGTGACGTCACCGCGAATGGCAGGTTAGGAGAGGAGCTCCCGACACCCTCCCCACGAAGAGACTTAGAAACGCACCTCAAATTCCGCAGTGACCCCCCAAAAGAGTCCACCTCCCCCCCCGAAACCTCAGGCATGGCGGGGAAGCCACCGAAGAAGGTTCAGAACCCCGTATCTAAATTCTTCCAGCCTAACCCGCGCCCGCTGGAGCCATCCTCAGACTCCCAAGATGGCGTCGAGGAGCAGGAACATGCCGCGGAGGCCGCAACCCGGAGCCAAATGCCCCCGGTCCCCCCAGAACTCAGTAAAGAGTTCTTTGAGGAGCTACTCCTGCGGATGCGACGAGGGTTTATGGAGGACTTGGAGAAGGTCCTAAGGGACATACGGGCGGACGTGAGCACTTTAGCCGCAAGGACGGACGCAGTTGAGGCCCAAATCACCACCATGTCAGATGTCCACTCCAACATGGAAGACGATATGGCCCGTATGGGGCACGAAATCGCCGCGCTTAAAAGCTCTATCAAAGACCAGGAAAATAGAGACAGGAGGCAGAACCTGCGCTTCAGGGGGATCCCGGAGTCGGTCACGCCGGAGTCCCTCCAGATCTATCTTAAGAGCCTCTTTTTGAGCCTGGTCCGTACCCTAACCGAGCATGAACTTCAGCTCGATAGAGCTCACAGAGCCTTGGGCCCGAAACCCCTCGATCCTGAACGCCCCCGGGACGTGATCGTCCGGTATCACGTATACTCAACCAAGGAGAAGCTTGCGGCAGCGGCGAGGAGCGCGGGAAATATTAAAATGACCGACCACGCGGTCCAAGTATACAGTGATCTATCCCGGTCCACGGTCCTGAAACGCATGGACATGAAACCCCTTACCACCCTCCTCTGGAATCAAGGGATCCACTACCGATGGGGATTCCCTTTCAAGCTCATTGTCCCAAGAAACGGCCGTTTCTACACTATCTCGGACCTGGCCGACACGAACGACTTTCTTAAAGTTATCGGTGTCGCCCCCCCACGAGGGGAAGAGAGGGCCCCCCGCGGAACAAGATCTGGCCCCCCTGAGACCCCCCGAACATCCGAAAGGCTCGCCAACCAGCGGAACCCGTGAGTCAGCATCGATGCCCTGAAAGACCGGCTGGAATACCTGAACCCTCAACCCCCCTGAACTATCCCCTCGCTGCCTCAGACCCTCTAACCCCCCGTAAGAGGGGTACAGCTGCCAGCATCCTGCTTCCCCCATTTCTCTCTCCCCTCGGCAGACCCCTGCCATTCTAGGGGAACATGAATGAGCCCTTGAGGTTCCCTCCTTGTCTCGCTCCCCCCAGACCCCCCCCCCCCACATGGCCCACCTTCCCCTCTGTCCCTCCCTCTCCCCCCCCCTCTCCCTTCCCCCCCCCCTCTCCCTCCCCTTCCCCTTTCCCTCCCCCCCCCCTCTACGCCCCCCCCCATTCTGATAACAACCAGCTCCCCGAACCGACCACAGCGACAGTAATAATAGCCAGCCTGTGTGCTAGACCAGCACAACCTAGAATGATGCAGACCCCCACATCTCCCCCCCCTCTCCCCTCCCCTCCCTTTTATTCAAACCCCCCCCTCCGACACCCCCCCCCCCCTCTTGCCCTCCCCCGGAATCCCATCTGTCCCTGACTAATCTGACTAAGACATAGAGATAAGGGGCCACTGCTGAGGCCTCTCAGCCCCTTAGCTTCAGGGCATGGGGGTTTGCCGATGAGAGAGACGACAAGGATAAGGGGTTCTATGCATACCACAGCTCCTGGTGAGATGTCCTCATGGCCTAAACTTGACGGCAATTCTGGGGTACGAAAAGTGCAACCTGTTACTAAATAGCCTCCATTCTGCTATCATTCCCCAAAGGCCTTCCCCCCCCCCCCTCCACCTGCTGTCAGGCTGTACCAAAGCACAGATGCCGCAAAGTGTTATGATTATGTCTCCCCAAACCCCCCCCCCCCCCCCTCCCTACCTGCCGAATCGACTGAACACTGTAAACACTGATGGGCAACTGTTTTTGAAACGATTATACAGAAATGTTATATTAATAATTAGAAATGTTGAGAAATGAGAGAGGCTTGCAAACCCATGCTGCACCTCCCAGCCCCTGCCCAACCCCCCCCCCTCCCTACTCTCTGGATCCCCCCACAACACACACCCCCACCCCCCCCCCCCCCCCCCCAGTTCCCCCTACAAGGGTAGAACGAAAATGAAGTCAATCACACTGGAAATATGTGTACAAAACTGCAGCCTATGATAATTTGTCTGAAGAAATGTCGGATAACATGATTGCCCCCCCCCCCTCCCCCCCCCTCCACACCCCCCCCCCCACCCCCCCCCCCCCCCCAACCCACCCTGCCCCCCCCCGCCCCCCCATCCCCCCCCCCCTCTCAACCCATCATCCAACACCCCTCCCCACCCCACACCCCCCCTCCTCTCTCCTCCCACCCCCTCCCACCCCCACCACCCCCCCCCCCAACTCCTCACCCCTCCCCCTCCCCCCCCCATTCCCCTTCTTCTCTCCCCCCTCCCCCCCAGAGTGACAACAGGGTCGCCACTCAAGGTTGTTGATACAAATTCTAATTGTAAAGTTGCGTATGTTAAAATGTAAAATAATTTCCCTCGAACAACAACACAAAACGTCCCCCTCCAAAAAAATACTCAGAACACTTGACAAAGCAAGAACTGAGCTAAAGCAATCCCAATTAGAAGAAGTGGAGAGAGCGCTCAAATGGACCAATCAGAGGTTTTACGATAGAGGTAATAAGGCCGACAAACTACTAGCATCAAAACTACGAGGCATAAAAGCAAGAGCCCAAATCACAAGAATAAGTAATAAGGAGGGTCGCACCACATACCTAGATAACGAAATTGCCCAAGAATTTGCAAGCTATTACACGGAGCTCTATAACCTCCACCCTCCCAACCAAGCCCCAGCAGAGGCGGAATCGGCATCTCGATTCCTGGCAAATTGCAAACTTCCCTCTCTCACCGACGAGGAACTCAATGCCCTAAACGCCACAATCACCCAGGAGGAACTGGCACAAGCCATAAGCACCCTTAAGATAGCCAAAACTCCTGGTCCCGACAGCTTTTCAAACGCCTATTATAAAAAATTTAAATCGTCTCTCTCCCCATATCTTCTAGACATGTTCAACTCCTTTCTAGAAGGAGCCCCGATCCCAGGCACAATTTCTGCGGCCAATTTAGCCATCATTCACAAGGAAGGAAGGGACCCTCTGCATTGCGGTAGCTACAGACCAATCTCCCTGCTTAACACAGACCTAAAACTCTATAGTAAGATCCTCGCAAACAGGCTAAACCCTATTCTCCCCCGACTAATTCATATAGATCAAGTGGGATTCGTGTCAGGAAGACAGGCCTCTGACAACACCCGCAAAATTATTGATATCATCGACCACGTGCATCTCAACAAACTCCAGGCCATGATCCTGAGCATAGACGCCGAAAAGGCATTTGATCGTATCAAATGGTCCTTCCTTGATCAAACAATGATCAAATTCGGCTTCTCAGGACCATTCCTAGAAGGGGTTAGGGCACTATACCAGAACCCTACTGCATACCTAAAGCTGCCAGGAGGACAAGCTAGTCCAATTCACATACGAAACGGAACCAGACAGGGCTGCTATCCCCACTGCTGGTTGCACTCTCAATAGAACCGCTGGCAGCACAAGTCAGAGCGAACCCAGATATTTTAGGTATACCCATAGCTGACAAAGACTATAAAATATCCCTTTTCGCGGATATGACCTTAGCTGCCCCACATGTCTCCCTACCCAACCTACAAAAGCTGCTAGATCAGTTTAGTCTAGCTTCAGATTACAAAATAAATATGGACAAATCGGAAGCATTAAATATATCCCTCCCCGAACCCACATGGAAACTTCTTCAAGCTAACTACAAATATAGATGGAACTCCTCCCACATAAAATACCTAGGGATCAAAATTACTAGAATGTACTCCTCGCTATATAAAACTAACTATCCCCCCCTTTTTAGCCAGATCAAGAAAGATCTAGAAGCTTGGAATACATACCAGATTTCCTGGTTTGGCAGAATCGTCTCCGCTAAAATGAATATCCTTCCCCGACTGTTGTATTATTTTCAGACTCTCCCAGTCCCAATCCCACTAGCTGACCTCAGGAATATACAGACGCAAATAATACGCTTTATATGGAAACAGCGAAAACCCAGAGTTCCGCGGTCAGTGCTCATGGCTGCAAAAACAAGAGGAGGGTTAGGTGTGCCCGACGTGATAAGATATTACCACGCAGCCCAACTCAGACAAGCGGTAGTGTGGAACAACCCCCCAGAATCTGCCTGCTGGCTGGAAATAGAGACCAATCATGTAGCCCCCGTCCCTCTCCCAGTATTGCTTTGGTCCCCAGACCACAAGGAAAAACCCCCTCAGAAGCTTGGACTGGGAGCAATGAAATGCACGTGGTCTACCTGGTCCAAAAATAGAGGGAAATATGGCCTAACTTCAACCCCCTCCCAACTCATCCCCATACTTGGGAACCCAGCATTCCCTCCTGGATGCTCCCAAGCTCAGATCGGTCAATTTCAGGACCTAAATATTAGCATGGTTGCGGATCTGCTAGAGAATGACGAAGCTCTGTCCTTCCAGGAGCTCAGAAACAAACTATCAGCCCCCCACCTCCCCATATTCACATTTCTACAAACAAGACATTTCCTTGGAGCTCTATCCCCGACCTCAAAATTCGCCCCCTTGACCAAATTTGAGTCCCTCTGTCGAAGAAGAGAATATCAGAGATACTAATTACGGCAATCTATAGCATATTAGAAAACTCCCTTCCCCCACCCACTCATGCTTATATGCAAAAATGGTGCACAGACCTTGGCATACCGCTAGTTCTCGAAGATTGGGAGGACATCTGGGACGCAGCCCCTAAAACCTCAATTTGCTCGGTTACAAAAGAAAATATATATAAAATACTATTCCAATGGTACCTGACCCCGAGTAGACTGAGCCAGATCTTCCCCGGCGCAACTGACGAGTGCTGGAGGGGATGTGGACAAAAGGGCGACATGCCCCACATATGGTGGACATGTCCGGAGATACAGCGGTTCTGGACCAGAGTTCAAAAACTGCTAGATGACACCCTGGGCCTGGAGGTTCCCCTGGATCCTCTGACGTACGTGCTGGGTAAACCAATAGAGGATCTCCCAGCCCCCGAGGCCAGGCTGACTTCCGCCATACTTACGGCGGCAAGATGCTCGGTAGCGGCGACCTGGAAGCAACTAAAAGCGCCCTCAAGAAGGACCATGGTCAACAGGGTAAATACAGTTATGATCATGGAAAAACTGACAGCCATGCTAAAACAGAAAATGCCACAATTCTATAATACCTGGGAGCCCTGGACAGGTTCCTGAACCCCACCTCCCTGCTAGGTCCCAGCTAGGCCCCACCGATTAAGCACATAAGAGCTAAAGAGATGGAGAGAAAGAGAGGGACAAAAAAAGTTTAAAAAAAAAAAAAAAATCTTCCTCCAGCTGGTTCCTGATCAAACGGAACACGAACTACGCATAGATCAAGCTCATCGAGCGCTGGGCCCCAAGTCCGCTGACCCCAATCGCCACAGAGATGTCATCGCAAACTCCACGATTATTCCCGAAAGATCATGCCGCTAGCAGAGCGTCCGTACCTAAGAGTGGAGGATGTCGCCATTCAAATCTTTAGCGACCTCTCTAGGGTCACTGTGCAAGGCGTCGAGAGATGAAGCCCTCACAACGACGCTAAGGGACCGGTGAATTAAATACGGTGGGGCTTCCCCTTCAAGCTCGTGGTGCTAAGAATGGCAGATACTTCACCATAACCAATCCAGAGATTCCCAAACTTCTTAAAAGCCATCGGAATAATCCCCCAACAGGACGGCGACCGGGCCATGTGAGCCGCCTCAAGACCGGACCCCTCCGAGATCCCCCGGACATCGAAGCGCCTGGCAAATCAGAGGCCCCACTGATGTCCCTGGAACTTGCTCACCTCAGGAGGCAGACACTCATCAGATGTCATCCCGTGAAGCCCTCCAACTGCCCAGGCGATGGTGTGCCCCAGATACCTGAGATCCGGCCGATATACCCCCCCCCCCCTAGCTCCTCTGAAGAACACTCATTTATCCTGGTCGACTAATCAAGCTCCCCCCAAGAAAGAACTCTTTGAACAGGTCGTAATTCATGTTGTTCTCTCTCTCCTATCCTTAACCAGAGCATCTGTCGTGGTACACCCTCTCCCTGATTCCCGCGGCAGGCCCCTGCCAACCCAGGTTCCCCACCCACGAAAGTTAGCACTCCAAGAACTTAAAAAAACCAAGGGGAACGTTGTTTCTATTCAGGGAACCCACTTTAACTCCGCTGAACCCCCAAATACGTTTAAGAATACATTCCCACAGGCTTTTTACGCCTCTTCCCCAAACAGAAAAGGGGTGTTGCCATCCTAGTCAGAAACAACGCCCCCTTTGCCCCAACAAAGATAATACGGGATCCAGATGGGAGATTCCTGATTTTGCAGGGCACACTCTCGGGAACCCCTATCACGCTAATCAACGTATACGCCCCTAATGAGAATCAAGTCCCATTTCTCCAAAAGCTATTAGACTCACTAGACCAGGCTTCCCTAGCCTCTATGGTCTTAGCCGGCGATTTCAATATGGTACTCTCACCAGACCAGGACAAGTCTACGGTACTAGCCACCCCCCATACTACTCAAACCCCAAAAAAAGCTAAAAAATTCAGAGAAATACTACAAAATTTCTCCCTTGTAGATATTTGGAGGGCCCAGCACATAGGTCAGAGGGACTACACATTCTTCTCGGCCCCTCATCAGTCTTACTCGCAGATCGACTACTTTCTGGGCACCAACAATGTTCTCCAGGCATCCTCCCAGTCTAACATAGGCCCAATCACTTGGTCGGACCACGCCCCGGTCGAATTAACCCTCTCTCTACCCTTCGTCAAAAGCAACTCGTACAAATGGAAGTTAAACGATTCCCTTCTTAATGATCCGAAGCTAGTCCAGACAATCAGGCAAAACCTATCCTCTTTCTTTGAAATAAATAAAGGATCGGTCTCGTCGCCAGCAACCCTCTGGGAGGCTCACAAAGCCTCGATAAGAGGGGATCTTATCTCTTTGGCCTCATATAAGAAAAAACTAAAACTTAAAACACAAAAAGACCTAACAGATAAGATCCTAAGTTTAGAACAACAGCACAAACACCTCCCCTACAAATGATTATACAAAATGCTTAACAAAACAAGATCGGATCTGAAACTAACACAGGTTGAATAGGTAGAGAGAGCGTTGAAATGGACCAATCAAAGATTTTACGACAGGGGAAATAAAGCTGACAAACTTTTGGCCACAAAATTAAGAGGTATGAAAACTAAATCCCAAATCACTAAGATACGTACCCAAAAAGGACAGATCTCCTTTGTAGAAAAAGAAATCGCTCACGAATTTGCCAAATTTTATGAAGATCTATACAACCTTCACCCCCCAGGGCAGCAACAAGAGAGCGCAAGAATAGCCGCACAATACCTAGCAAAGTGTAATTTGCCCTCACTCACGGAGGAGGAATTAGAAAAACTCAACCAACAAATTACCCATGAAGAATTATCCTCTGCTATAAGCTCGCTTAAATTAGCCAAGACCCCAGGGCCAGATGGATTTTCCAACGCCTATTACAAGACGTTTGTGTCGACTCTCTCTTCCTACCTCCTAGACATATTTAACTCCTTTTTGGAGGTTACCCCGATACCAGGAACGATTTCGGCCGCCAACCTGGCTATTATCCATAAGGAAGGGACCCGCTTCAATGCGGCAGCTATAGACCGATTTCCCTCCTTAACACAGAGCTCAAACTCTTCAGCAAGATCTTAGCAAACAGACTAAACCCGATTCTCCCCAGACTAATTCATATCGACCAAGTGGGCTTTGTGTCAGGTAGACAGGCCTCTGACAACACCCGCAAAATTGTGTTCATCATTGACCATGTGCATCTCAACAAACTCCAAGCCATGATTCTAAGCTTAGACGCCGAGAAGGCATTCGACCGCATTAAATAGTCATTCTTTGACCAAACCATGCTTAAGTTTGGCTTCTCGGGCCCATACCTAGAAGGAGTCCGTGCCCTCTATCAAAACCCCACAGCATATCTGAAACTCCCTGGTGGTCAACTAAACCCAATCCCAATAAAAAACGGAACTAGACCAGGTTGCCCCCTATCCCCACTCCTATTCGCACTCTCCATTGAACCCCTAGCGTCCCTAATCAGAGACGAACAAAGTATAAAGGGCATCCCGATCGCGGATACGGAATATAAAATCTCCCTCTTTGCGGACGATGTTATCCTGACTCTCGCGGACCCGCACACATCCCTGACGAACCTCCAAAAATTACTAGATCAATTTAGCCAGGTTTCCGAATAAGGTCAATATGGATAAATCCGAAGCGCTTAACATCTCCCTACCAGAAAATGTCTGGAAATTATTGCAAGCTAACTATAAATACCGCTGGAACTCTACCCATATAAAATACCTAGGACTAAAGATCAACAATACCTACAAATCACTTTACCAAACTAATTTCTCTCCTCTATTTAATCAAATAAAGAAAGACTTAGACAATTGGAACCACCACCAAATCTCCTGGTTTGGCAGAATTGTTTCATGTAAAATGAACATGCTCCCCCGTTTACTATATTTCTTCCAAACCCTCCCAGTAATAATACCACTATCAGAATTGAAAAACTTACAATCCCATAAATTCCGTTTTATTTGGAAACAGCGCAAGCCTAGGGTCCCGAGATCAGTAATGCTGTCCTCAAGGGCGAGAGGGTGTCTGGGGGCCCCGGACGTGATCAGATACTACCAAGCAGCCCAACTACACCAGGCGGTCGTTTGGAACTACCCCACGACCTCCAACTGCTGGTTGGCGATAGAGTCCCATCCCGCATCCCCCAACCCCCTCCCGGTTCTCCTTTGGACCCAAGCAAACAAAGAAAGGCGAACCCAGAAATTTGTCCTTGGGGCAATGAGATGCACGTGGTCCATTTGGCTTAAGAATAAAGGGAAGTATGGCCTTTCATCATTCCTTTCCCAACTCACCCCGATATTCGGAAACCCAGAATTCCCGCCTGGCTGTTCCCGATCCCAATTTAGGGCAATTTCAGGACCTAGGCATTAGAATGGTTGCAGATCTGCTGAAGAAAGAGGAACCCCTGTCCTTCCAGGAGCTCCGAGACAAACTCCACTCTCAGGACCTCCACCTGTTTAAATTCTTGCACATCAGACATTTCCTACAAGCTCTCTCCCAAAATTCCAAATTCCCCGCTCTGACTAAATTTGAATCCCTCTGCCTCAAGGGTGAACACCAAAGGGGACTTATATCCGGGATATACAGGGGAATTGAGTCGGCACTTCCCCCCTCACCCACTCCTATATGCAAAAGTGGGCGGCTGACCTTAACCTACAGATCGACGAGGAAGACTGGGAGGATATATGGAATTCAGCAAACAAAACTTCAATTTGTACCATAACTAAAGAAAACATCTACAAAATCATATTTCATTGGTACCTGACCCCGAGTAGACCGAGCCAGATCTTCCCCGGTACCCCAGACCTTTGCTGGAGGGGATGTGGTCAAGGGGGAGACATGACCCATATTTGGTAGTCATGTCCGGAGATCCAGAAGTTCTGGACCAGAATCCAGAAGCTTCTCTACGAGACTCTGGGTCTCGATATCCCACTGGACCCTCTGACATATCTGCTGGGTAAACCTATAGATGACCTGCCCCTCCCCCCAATGTTAAGGCTGATCTCCTCTATCCTAACTGCCGGCAGGTGCTCAATTGCAGCGGCCTGGAAACAAGTAAAAGCACCTTCCAAGAGTACAGTTGTCAATAGAATAAATATGGTCATGAGCATGGAAAAACTCACAGCCATGTTGAAACAAAGAATGCCTCAATTTTACAAAATCTGGGACCGTGGCCGGGCGCCGTCCCCCCACAGATCCTAGCTCTAACATGATCCCCAAGAGAGTATCGGAATTGGAGTCGACTGCCTCGTTACATTCCACTTACCCCCCCTCCCCCTTCTCTCTCTGTCTCTCCCATCTTCCCCACCCCCCTTTGTCTCCCCCTTTAACCCATCTTTAAGTAAAGAGAAAATCAGTTTATTGGTGTCGATTTATACAATCCGCAGTCATGTGCCTATGACTTCACTGTCAATGATAATATGCTATTACTGTTTGTATTTTTGTTGCAAGACTCCAACAAACGAAAAAGATTGGGAAAAAGAGGGGGACTTTCATTCATGACTTTTCATGAAAGTTTATAAAAAGAAAACTATAACTGTTTTAAGTACCCCCAGCTGCACGCACAGCAAAATTCAAAGCGCTAGGACGTCCCTAGAAAAAGTTAGCTTATCGCTTATGTGCTATGCGTGAGGCTTCTGGCATTTAAAACCTTTTTCCTTTCTGCGGTCTGCGAGGAAACACTGTTACAATGTTCAAAATTGATACATCACTTGTTACAATACTTATACAGTTTCATTCCTGGAATTGATGTGGTCCCTATACCTAGCGGGACACACACAGACAATTATAACATTTACAGGGTTGCAGCCATTACTGGGCTGCAGAGCTGACACTCTACATTCTCCCAATATGACTCAGGAGCACCCAGCTGGGCATAATACCTTTATTTACTGGCTTGGGTACCCCCTCACCGTCACACTCCTCCATCCATCAACACTCCTCACTCCCTCCACCCTCTGTCCACCACTCTTCAACTCTTCCGTCCTTGGCCCACCACTCCACACACTTCTTACGTCCACCACTTCTCTGCCTCTCACTTCTCCACTCCTTATTCCTCCACCCACTATTCCTCAAATCTTCAGTGCTCCACCTACCACTGCTCACTCCTCCACTCCGGTCTCATCCGCCGACCACTCCTTCACCCATGACCACTGCTCACACACCCACCAACCCTCTTTAGCATAAGGCCGCGTCCATAGTGTGAGCGATGGCACACATGCGGGCAAACAAAATGCAGCAGCTCTATGGTAGCGGTCATAGTGCATGCTTGCTTTAGAGCGACTGCACGGCAGAATTTTGAGCTGACAAACTTTTTAGGTTTTTTTGTGCAACGGCTGCGTCACGTGAGCGGTTCAGACAATGAGGGCGAACAAGCCTGGTGACACGTCCGCCACGTATCCCTGTCGTGAGTGATCTGAAGTTCACAGGTCGCTCAGGTGACAGACGCGTGCGACGCCATGTGCTCCGTCGCGCGCATGCCTGCAGTTTGTAACTAGCCTAAGGGTAAAGAAGGGGGAGGAGTTGATGATCAGATGGGTCACAGGAGACCAGGACGTTTAACACCTTTATACCTTCTGGGATCAATTCACTAGGCAAAACAAGGTAGTGGAATAAAATGTCGTTTATTCGGGTAAACCTACGTACACACAATGAAATACAAAATACAGGTAAAATACACACATTCTGAGGGTCTGGGGTTGAAATCTAGCCTCAAATAGGTGCAGGGCTCCTGCTTCAGAAGGCTTACCCTGACCGGAACATAGTCTCGAGCTTTCTGGTACTCTTTTCAGGTAGAATATCTAACCGCAACCGCTACTTTCTATTTTAAGAACTTGGTCCTCGCGTCTGACTTAGTCTCTGCTGGGCAGGCTTTCCTAGCTCCAAAAATGAAGCCGGTTGCTCTGCAATTCTGAACAGAGCAACTTTGAGAAGCCTGCCTTTGCTTCAACGACTCAAGTCCCTAGATGGTCTGGTTCTCTGCTTCAGCTGTCTCCTTAAATACCCTCCGCAAAGATATCCTTAACATGGAAGTCAGAGCGGCGACCAATCAGAGCGTGGGAATTTCTCCCACCAGCCAATCTAAATGGGCGCTTGTCTAGCTGTTGACATCAGAGGAGGGGGCGTGCCAAGCCGGTTCAAAAATCCCGGCGAGCGGTAAATATGAATTTGCCAATGGGAAATGCGCCTATGAGCAGCATCTTCCTCCAGCCAACCCATTGCCACCCGCTGTGTAGGCTCCACCAGGTCTGGCAGTCCAAAAGGTTTCACAACGGGGTGCCCTTTGTTCTCGGACCTGGCATAGCGCCCTTCCAAGCTCACCAAACGTTTTTCTCACCACTGGACATCCTTTCCCTCTTTTGAACTCCGATGTCTATGCAGACATTCCGGCCCCTATGTAGATGCCCGGGCTAACTGCATAGACATAAATACATACAATATTAAACATTAAAACACTAGTTCTAATGAACTATATCTTTTGGAGAACATTATACCTGTGAGGGAAATGGGTCTGGGATACCTGGGCTCGAAAACCAGGATTCTGTGGGACACTGTGTAGCCCAAGTGTAATTCACCTCATGACCCGCAAATCATGCCTACACGTCGGGGAGAATTACGGGACTACCGGTAACTTTGTCCCCCGAACTCCTGCAAAGATAAATACATTTCGACCCAAATATCCCATCTAAATCTCCCACTCCCGAAGTTTCAAGTTTATTGGGGATAGGGAACATCTAACCCCAAACAGGTCAGGTCTATGCTTATACATTACACTGTCCCACGGTTTTCAGGGGTAACCAGTCGGGCTTCACCTTTATTATGAAGATTGGCTACAAACTACTGTCACACCTTCACCCTCAAGATGAAGGCTCATCAGGTGGCTCCACAAGACTGAATGTCCTGGAGGTTTTTTGGGCACTGCATGCCCTGTCGGGAGAGTCCATCAGCATTGCCATATTCACTGTCCTTTTTGTGCTTAATTGTAAAGTCAAATTCTTGCAGGGCAAGACTCCAGCTCAGCAGCTTCCCATTCTCCCCCAACACCCTCTGTAACACACTGAGGGGATTGTGATCAGTGATCACTGTAAAAGACTGGCCATAGATGTAGGGCAGTAGCTTCTTCAGTGCCCACACAATAGCCAGGCACTCTTTTTCAATGGTGGCATAAGCCACCTCCCGAGGCAGCAGCTTGCAACTCAGGTAGACGATCGGTTGTTCTCCCCCATCCTCGCCTATCTGGCTCCGTACAGCACCGATGCCATAGTCTGAGACATCGGTCTGCACAAGTAATCGCTTGCTGTAATCGGGGGGCTGCAGGATAGGAGCACTTGCTAGGGCAGACTTCAGAGTCTGGAATGCCTCCTCACATGCAGGAGACCAGGCTACCAGAACCGAGTGTTTCTTCTGTGTCAAGTCAGTCAGGGGTTTGGCCATGGCGCTATACTTGGGCACAAACATCCTATAGTAGCCAACGTTGCCTAAGAATGCCATAACCTGCTTCTTTGTACGGGGAACTGGCCAATCCGCTCAATAGCACTCCTTTTTGACACCTATATACATATATATATATATATATTGTGGGGGCTCAGGGGTTCCCAAAAAGAGCTTGCTGGGATTGTGTGTTTTGTTAACCTATTGGGGACAGGAAACATGTAAAACCCCAAACAGGTCAGGTCTATGCTTATACATTACACTATCCCTGGCTTACGGTGCTACTTACAGTAGCTGCCAGGGACCCATGGTTCTCAGGCATAACCAGTCAGGCTTCACCATTATTATGAAGACTGGCTACCCCCTACCGACACACCTCCCTCAAGATGAAGGCTCTGTGGCAGTCACCTCATCAGGTAACTCAGCAAGCCTGGATGTCCTGGAGGTTCTTTGGTCACTTGGGATGTCCTGTCAGGAGAGTCCATCAGCATTGCCATGTTCACTGCCCTTTTTGTGCTGAATTGTAAAGTCGAATTCTTAAAGTGCAAGACTCCAGCTCAGCAGCTTCCCATTCTCCGACACCCTCTGTAACCAATTGAGGGGATTGTGATCAGTGATCACTGTAAAAGACAAGCCATAGATGTGGTGTTACTTACAATAACTGCAAGGGACCCACGGTTTTCAAGGGTAACCAGTCATGCTTCACCTTTATTATGAAGACTGGCTACCCCTACCGTAATAAGCTGCATTAAATGACTTTGGGTAATGAATGATAATCCTAGTGATAGGTGGTGGGTGCAAAACTGTGAATTATGAGTGGATATGAAGAGCAAATCTTGGGCTCAAGGAAATATGCACTGCCAAAGAAATCACTTTGTTGCGCATAACCCTTATAAAAAATAATTTACTAAACATACAATAAAACATAATTGAAATAGTGAAGGGAAATAATGACATGATTATATTCAATAAATGAACGGGGCAATCACGCAAAGCAGGAAAAAAACTTGAATTGTACAAATCTAATGCATTTGGTTATCGTGGAAATCTTAAAAGTTTATGCTTTATCTGTCCCATATTAACCACACCTATTAAGTTCACTATATACCTTAGTGCAGGGGTGCACAAACTTTTCCCCCTGCATGCTGTCCTCCCCCTTACCTTGGCTCCGTCGTCAAATGATACCGCGGGGTCATGTGACGTCACATTGCCATAGTAAAGTGATGTCACATGACCCTGCGGCGCCTGGAAGGGAAGTTATGGGAAGTTACAGAGGCCTTGCATGGTCCCTCTGCATTTAAATGCCTTGGAGAGAGCACGGAACCTCTGCAACAGCCATGCCCCCCCTAGAAAATCTCACCCCCCCACCCCCCGTTTGTACACCCCTGCCTTAGTAGCACAAACCTTTTTAGTCTTGGTGATTGATATCGGTTATGGAAAGGGGAAAACCCCAGAAAACAGCATTTGAAAAAAATTATCCTTTTAAACTTACCTGGGGAAAGATTGCAAACAATGACTTTGTATATTTTGTGGAGTTGTTTTAGAGAAGGGGTGCGCAAAGTTTCCCCCCCGGTTTGCTCTCCTCCCCTGCTCGGCCCCGGCGTTAAATTACATCATGTGTCATGTGACCCATAGACAAGGTAGGAGAAAGTTAACAGGCCTCGCGTGGTCCCCCAGCATTTAAATGCCTTGGGGGACAGCACGGAACCTCTGTAACTGCCGAGCCCCCCTTGGAAAATCTCATGCCTCCCAGTTTTAGAGGATTCCTTCATTTCAGTATTTTTTCAATGTTTATATTTTTTTTAATAGAAAATTGCCTTCCTCAGTCTCAACTGAACAATCTTTCTTCTTAGGCCGAGCTCACGGTGGGGGCGTCGCGACGAGTCCGGGCGCATTTCAAGGACTCTTAAATTGCCTATGGTAGTTTCTCAAGTGCGTGCGGCGCTACACAGCAACATTCTTCCGCCACAACAAAAATGTAAATTGCGGGCTGCAGTCGCGTGACGTCAGCGTCAAGTGAGCTCGTTCAGCCTAATGGCGAACCAACTCCGTGACGCGTTCGCACACCCCCCAACATGTCCCTCGATCGCACGCCCGAGCTGCCAACGTGAGCTCGGCCTTACACTCAAAAAGATAATGTAAAATACTTTCAGGTCTATTTTTTTTTAATCAGTCACAAAGATTTATTCTATTGCACCTATCACAGTCATTGCTTTATTTTGGCTATAGAGTGGACTGCATATTTCTTCGGGAAAAAACTACAATACAAACTTGAAACAAACAATTACAGCAATAACTTACAAAACGCTTTTTTTGTACAACAAATTGAACAATGGCAGCCAATAAAAACGTGCATGTGGTTCTTGTTCATATTGATAACAGCTCGTTATCAGAATTCAGTAAAGTAGGACGAATTCTATTTCCAGGTTCAGGGACACTTGGCTAGAACCTGCAAGCCAAGAACTGCAGTGCCTTTTTATAGAATTGACCTTTTAGACATCTCTCGTGGTTTCCCATGTGACATGTGAGACCCCGGGCAGTCCTTATGTAAACCTAGTGGATGCTGGAGTTGTGTTCCCTGTAGTCACAGGGTTCCCTGGACCTGCACTTATGCATCATCGCTGTCTTGTCACCGTGGCTTCCCCTCTACAGAGGTGGCCAAAAATAAACTCTGCGCACATCTGTCACCACCACACTTCCCTCCACACACGCGCGCCCTGCTGGCTGACTGCCCGTTCCATTCCATTCATACTTTCGTTGCATGATGACCCCGCAACTTCAGCCCCGCCCACCGGAAGCGGGGTGGAGGCGTGTGCTTCTTGAGGGGGATTACTATTTCAAACACGTCAGAGGGCACGCTTTCTCCACTCCCAAAGTGCGTCAGCGTACGTGAACGTGGGGGAAGCGAGCCACGCTCCTCGCTCTATTTGTGTGTTGGGAAGGAATGGGTGGGCGGTGTCAGCTGCTGGTTGTGCGAGGGTTACAGAGAGGGGAGTGGGGCTATTTATATGTTGCAGCGTTACCGCTTGTTTCCTAAAACCGGTCGGGGTGGGCTCATCTGGCGCGGTGGGGTTTTTTTTGTGTGCCAGGCCAGCGTGACAGTTTGTGTAGCTGACACTGGTATCAGGGAGGTCAGCTGATGGACGGCGTGACTTGGCTGCCCTAGTGTCAGGGGCTTGAACTTAGTAGCCATGTGCATACATATAAATATCTCTCTTTTTATAGAGTTGTTTAATTATAAGTCTTTCCTTTGCTGCCCTAGTGTCAGGGGCTTGAACTTAGTAGCCATGTGCATACATATAAATATCTCTCTTTTTATAGAGTTGTTTATAAGTCTTTCCTTTGCTGATGTACTTTTCAATTATGATTAACAGTAGCAAACAGCACTGTACCTCATGATGGTTATTTTTGGGTAGTACAAATCAGGAGCCATGGCAAAATCAACTGCCTGAAAACGTGACCCTTGAAGTCAGTGGTACCTTAAACTTGACAATTTAAATCTTTTGCTGCCGAGGCCCCAGCCATGTGTTTTTTTCTCTAGCACCAAAGTGTAGTTGGTAGTGGCTGTAAGGCTAAGGCCCCGGTCTCTCCGCTGTAACGCGCGCCCGCGATATTGGTGGCGCGTTCAGCCGATTCCCCGATCTGCAGCTCACTGCAGGAAGAGAGACGGGGGGGGGGGGTGGCGGGGGCGCGGCCATGATGTTACCCGGCAGGTTCGCCCTCATTGGCTGAACCGCCGGGGGGCGTGCCTAATCGCTCGACGAGAGTCCTGCTCTCAATTCTATTGAGAGCAGGAGCAACTCTCGCCCGAGCGCTGCGGCCCCCCCTCGCAGCGGGCCCGGCGCCATTGAGGGGAGGGCTCTCGTCCGTGCGCGGACATTGTAGTAGGCAGCGGGGGACAAGGCCTAACACAGATGATGCTTATTGTGGTCAGTACTGAGAAAGCAGCAGACAAGTCATGGCAAAGTAAACTTTTGAAATGCATGCAGTATTGGGTGGACACACATTTTAAAAACTAGAATTTTTATGAGCCAGACTTTTTTGTTGGGGGTGGGGGCTGTTTTGGCAACTTTTCTCCTTGGCGGATGCTCTGTATGTTAGTGTGTCTGTGAACACACAGCGCACTGACACAAAAGCCTCACTGAAAGTGATTAGCAATGGCATTTAAAGTGATTAGCCATGGCACTAACCTCATTGGGAGCAAAGGTGGACAGCGTACCGTCACACTCCAGCTTCTGCCTTCTATTGTATTGTATGTCAAAGAATACAGTACAGGGAATTCAAATACCATAAGTGCAGCAGAATCAGACAATAGGAAAGGGAATCCCTGCTCTTGTGCAGCAAAATCAGACAATAGGAAAGGAAATCCCTGCCCCGAAGAGCTTACAATCTAAGGGGTATGATGGGAGACATACAGAGACAGCAGGTGAGGGAATAAGTGCTGTGTATGGCAGTGCTTGGACACAATGGGTGGTAGGAGTGGGCGAGTGTGGGACAGTAACCATGAGTGCAGGCTGTTGGGATGCTTAACTTGTGGGGTGAGTTTTAAGGTTAGTCAGTATTAAATCAGAAGGTTAACACCATTTACAGGGGAAGAGATGGCAGGCTGCATGGGTGAGATCAGGTGTGTTTCTTGGTTCAGGCTTAGGGTAGATCCCCAGCAGCAGGAAGGAGTGGAAGGAGTAGATGGAGGGTGTGAATAGAGGATTTGTGTGGGTCCTTCTGCTCACTCTATCACCCCCACACTGAGCGGTGGTGACTTAACCTGTCATTCACAGCCGCAGACGGTTACGGTCGCGATTATAATTGCTGTGGTTGCGATGGAGCGCATGAAACCTGCACCGAGGTCTGAGATAACAGAGGCGTGGCCATGTCACGTGAGCTGTTTGCCCTCATTGGCTGAACCGCGCACGTGACCCGGCCTTCACGCGATGAACACAAAATTGTTTGTATTTTTGAGAATCGCATGCTTTATGGACGGCCTCAGAGAAGAGGTGTGATGTTCGTGCTGCACGCACGCACGCCGTCGCTTTCACTATTATCACGGCCTTATCCAGCTCTGTTGCGTTAGTGAAGCCGGCCAGTTGCAGCAGTGACTGATCTGTCAGCCGCAACAGTGGCACCAATGGGTAGGTATTGGGGGCCTGGGAATTTTCCATCCATACAGTATTGATTTGCAAATATGGGGAAACCTTACACGTCTCCCTCACAGGTGACACAAGCTTGTAACTCGTGTTATCTAGGAAACACTACAGTGTATTGTACATAAAGGGTTTATTTTGGAACAGTGTAGTTTTTTCCGCAATGTAATAATATGACAAAGGGGCTGTAGAACTTCAACTGCATGTTCAAACGCTTTTCATGCTTTAGTGAAACCAGGCAACAATTGAAGTTTGGTGATGGTATTGGGTACAGAGTACCATTACTTTATATATCAACCAAGGCCTACCAACCACTTTATTGAGGCCCAGGACAGTGTTGACCCGGACTCCAGGTTTTTGAGGAGGGAAAGCGGCCCTCTGTCCCTTAGACCACTGGGGAAGCAGAGCCTGGGGGACTAGTCATGGAAGTTGAGCCAACTAATGGTATAAGCCAGCCCCACCCTTAAAACCATCTGGCTTGGGACAGTTGTCCCAGTTCCCTCCCCCCCTGCCTTTGGCAGGCGTGTAGCAACTGGGCAAAACTATTTGTGTCCTTACACATTAACAATGCTACTGTTTATAAAGAAAGCCATTTATTTAGAAAAAAAAATCCTCAACCCTTGTATTTTCCCATTAGAATTTCCTAACTTTCTACTTTATCTACTATATATTTCTGAAAGTGTCCTATGTGTCCGGGTCTGTATGTGTCTCCCTGTGCCCCTCCCCGTGTCCCTAGCGGCAATCTCATTGGACCTTGGGCCAGGCCAATGAGATTGCTCCCTTGGGCCGCCCGCCCCCGCACACCTCTCATTGGCCTGAGGCGGAGTGAAGGGCACAAACACACACACACACATTCATCACTATACACACACACACACACATCACTATACACACATACACACACACACACACACACACACACACACACATCACTATACACACACACACACATCACTATACACACACACACACACACACATACTATCCCACCACACATCACCCCACAGCACACACCTCACTATACACACACACACACACACCCACACATCACGTATACACACACACAGCACACCCACACACACACATCACTCTAACACCCACACACCCACAGCACACACATACTATCCACACACACACACACCATCCTATACCCACCACAACACACACATGCACACACACATCACTATACACACACACACACACCCACACACCTCACCATACACACAACACCACCCACAGCCACAGCACACACCCAACACCCATCATATCCACACACACCCACACACCCAACGAACACATCAACTATACACACAGCACACACACACCTACCACCACACACACACGTCACTATACCCCACCCACACACACACAAAACACCAAGACCCACATCACTATACCACAGCAAGACCCCACACACACACCCACACACATACACTCTACACACCACATCCACACACCCACCACTATCACTATACCACCAGGCCGACGCTGCAACACACAGCACACGACATCACTATATCCCCCACACCCATCAATATAACCCACAGACACACACAACACAACCACACCACACACACCTACACTCTACACTACACAACACACACCGTATGTCCCACCACCCCCATCACATCACTATCAGCACACCACACACACACCCACACTATCACTATGACACACCCCACGCCCACAACCACATGAGCCCACACCCAACACCCAAACAATCACTAATACACCCCACGACACACACACACAACAACTCACTCTACACACACACACACACACACATCCTCTACAACACAACACCCACACGCACACTTACTATCGTCACACTCACACACACACACTCACTATCCACACACACACACACACATCACTACTCACCCACAACGAAGGGGGGCGTAACACACACATCACTAATACACACACCAACAAAACACACACAATACAGCACCAATCACTAATACACACCCACCCAACACACACCCCACACATCACTCATACCACACCCATTGCACAGGAAACACACCCACACATCACTATAATCCCAACACACACAGCACTCAATCACTATACACACACAGCCGACCCCCCATCACTATCCCCATCCCACGCACCCACCGGCACACAACGATGGCACAGGGCCACAAACACACATCACTATAAATCAACACCCACCCCACACACAAAAAGAGAAAAGGAAGGGGATGAATAAACAAGAAAGGCGCCAAAAAACGGGGAAGAAAGGACAACGAGACATAGGAGCGAAATTTGGATGAATGAAAAGAGGGGCCTGGGACAGGGGCGCTTTAACGAGGAAAACACAAAGAGGAGAGAAAACAAAAAAGGGGAGGAAGGTGGATAAACGCAAGAAAGGGAAAGTAATGAAAGAAAAAGAGAGCGGGGAGAGGGGAGAAGAACAAAAGAAAGTTCGAAAGAGAAACCCGACAAGGAAGAAGAAGAGAGGACGGGGGAGGACAGATGCAAGTAAGACCAAAGAGGCGGGACGAGAGAAAGGGAAGAAACAATAAAGAACACCCCCCCAACAAAAAGCAATGGAGTAGAACAGGAGAGGGAAAAGAAAGGAAAAAAAAAAAGAGAAGTCAAACAGGGATGAGGGGGGGACACAGAAAGAGAACAGGGGGAAAAACAGAGGTCCGAAAGAAGAAGTGAGACACATGCCCACTAGAAGCTTACAAACCGACCCACAGCCACACACTACACCTCACTATACCACCCCACCACACAACACACAATCACTATACACAACCCACGACAACACACAAAAATTTATATCAGAATACATAACAAGAATCGCCGATGAGTGGGGCAAGTAGGAGTTAAGAGAGTCAGACGGCGAGGGAACAATAGCCAAGCCACGAGCAAAAAGGGATAAGCAAAGTGATGCACAAAAGATGATGGGAAGATGGTATTCAGAAGGGTGCAAGAGGAACGAGGAGATAAAGGAGAAAAAAGAGAAAGGGGCGAAGAAACCAACGAAGGAGGGCAAATGAGGAAAGAAAGAGTAAATAAGATAAAGGAGATGAGAAAGATAAAAGACGCGGGGGAGTGAACGCGACATGGATTAAGGGAAGCGGATAAAAAAGAAGCAAGCGGAGGCGTGCAGGAGATATCCAAAGAAGGGGAATAAAAAACAAAACAAAACAGTCAGAAAAATGGAAACAGTAGGTAACGAAAAACAGGTACAAAAAGAGACGGGCGAGGGGGAGAGGAGAGGAAGAATAGGCAAAAGAACAGGTAGAAAAAAGACGGTAAGGGATAGTAAGGGCGGAATGAACGAGGAAGAAGGTCAGAGAGAAAGAGGGATAGCGGAAGGATCAGAGCGGGATATAAAAAACATGGAGGACCATTATAAAAGGTAAAAACCATAGTAGAAAAAGGAAACACGGAGGAACAGCAAGGGAGACGAAGAGAACGAAACATCAACGCGTGAGAGAAAATCAGGTAGAAGAAATACGAAAGATGAACCCAAACGCGAGGAAAGAGAAAGATAAGGAAAAGGACGCAGGCAAGAACGAAGAAGTCCAGAAGCGAGTAAGAGGACACAGGGGGGAAAGGAGAAAACCAACGAGTGGAGCCATTAAAAATTCGTGAACAAATAAATATCGGAGAGGAAAAAAGGAAAAGAAAATTAATAAAGAGAGAAAGGCCGACGGAAACGGATCCGACGCACCCGACGCCATGAAGAGAGAAGAATCGGGCGCAGAAGAGGGCAGGCAGGAACGTGTTGGATCCGACCGTGACAGCGAGGAGGCCAACGCCACACAAGACACCACACACGCGTCCTCTACCTATAACAGCAAACCACACACACACACCCATCACTATTTCCCACACGACACACTCATAAGACACAGTCCATCACTATGCCCACACACACACTCCCACCACACGTGCACATCACTCTAACACACCCCACGATTCACACACACACATCCCTATAGCCAACCAACACACACCCCAATCAAACACAATCACTCTCCACCCAACCGCACACACCGCCATCCACTATACACATCACCGCCCCCCCGAAACACATCACTCACTAACAACCGGCCCAACCCCGACACCCCCACCCCACAGTCACTATACACACGACCCCACACACCGGCACCAACCAATCACTATACACACAGGCACACACACGAAGAAAGAGGTCACCCCAACGCGCCCATCACTTCTACCCACCAACAGGCATTCCACACAACACATCAACTAGTAACACAGCACGCCCACGCGAAGATAGCAACAAACAACGATCCACACACACCCAAGAAGCACGGATGCACAATCAAACTATACAACACACACACCCCACACAAAGCTCACTATACACGCACAACCACACTACACCCATGACCCCTAAAGTACCCACAACAACCCCCGCCTACAACACAACGACGTGTTTACCATACATTTTAAAATCATGTGCTTCACATATTTAGTTTTTAGCCACTCTCCCCGCTCTCCCGATTCACCCACCGGTCCCGGATGCTCCGCCTCTTCCTCCCTCTCTCCCTGTTGGTGCCCAGCGTTTCCTCATTCACACCCCCCCCCCCCCTCCACGTGGGAGCTGCCGACGGTGTAGTCGGTCGGACGTTAGTCTCCGGACACGGTGAGTGAGCTGCCGGACGGGTGAGTGAGCTTGCCGGAACGGGTGAGTGGATCTGCCGGACGGGTGGTACTGCGCGCTGCGTGACTGAGCTGCTGCCGGGTGGATGAGCGGCTCCAACCTCCCCCTCACCCACCCTCACTCCATTCCCTCACCTTGCCACCTCCCCCTTCCCTCCACCCCCCCCTTCACCTCCCCCCATCCACCCCCCTTCACCTCCTCCGAAACCACCCCCCTCTCCTCTTGACCCTCCCCTCCACCCTCGCCCCGCTCACCCTCCTACCCTCCCCACCCCCTTCCCTCCCCTGCGCACCCTCCGCCCTATACCCCCGACGTTCTCCCTCCCATCCCCGCTCCCTTCCACCCCCGCCTTCATACTTTCCCTCCACCCCCCCCCTAAATCAACCTCCCCTTCACCGTCCACCTCCTTACCTCTCCCCCCCCACCTTCACCCTTTCACCTTCCTCCTCCACCCCCCCCCTCTCACCCTCCCCTCCCCTAACGCCATCCCCTCCACCCATCCCCTTCCATCCTCCCTCCACCCCCCCCCGCTTACAACCCCAACTCCCTCCACCCCTCCCTTCACCTCTAACGCCTCGCACCCCTTTCCTTCACCTCACTCCCATCGCACCCCCCGCCTTCACCTCCCCTCCCCCCCCCCTTGCACCTCCCCTCACGCCCCCCGTTCACCTGCTCCCTCCACCGTCCCCCCTTTCAAAACACCCCGCCCTTCAACGCTCCCACTCCACCCCCCACTGTCATCCCTCCCCATTCCACACCCACCCCCTTCAACCTCACCCATCTCTCACCCCCGCTTCACCTCAGCCCCTCCACTCGCACCCCCGCCGACCAAGCCGGTCACCTCCCGTCCCACCCCGCTTCACCTCCCCTCCCCACCCGACTCTTCACACCTCCCCTCCATCCGCCCCGCAAGCCCGCTTCAACCCCCTCCAGTCCGCGAATTCACCTCCCCCCCACCCCGCTTCAGACCCTCCCCGCTCCGACCCGACACGCTTCACCCCTCCCTCCACCGCCCCGTGCTTCACCTCCCCTCCACCCCCTCTTACACTCCACACATCCCCACCCCGCTACACTCCACACACCCGTCACCCCCTCCAGGCGCCCGCTTCAGCCCGCACGTTCCCACCCCATTGCCCACTCCCGTCCCCCGCCCCTTTCACCTCCCCTCCACCCCCGCCCCCCTTTCACACTCCCCTCCACCACCCCCTCTTCACCTCCCCTCCACCCCCTCTTCACCTCCCCTCCACCCCCCACGCTTCACCTCCCCCCTACCCGCCCCCCCCCTTCATCACCTCCCCTCCACCCCCACCTTCGATCCCCCCCCCTCCCCCTCCCTTCATCCCCCCCCCCCCTCCACCCCCCATCCCCTCCCCCCCTTCACCCCCCACACCCTCCACCATACTATCACCCCCCATCACCCCCCCTTCCGCCCCCCCACTTACGCAAACCCCCCGGAATCACCCACCACACCCGACCTTCCTCCCCCTCCCTTTCCCCCTACACCATCCCCACCTCCCACCTACCCCCACCCCTTCCCACCCATGTTCCCAACCACCTCCCCCCTTCCCACACCTCCCCACCGTCCCCCATCCTCTCCCCCCTTCCACACCTCCCACCTGCGCCCCTTCCACACCTCATCCCACAGCCCTCCCCCCCACGGTTCCCCCCCTTCCCCCAACCGCGACATCCCCCCCTTCCCACCTCCCAGTCTACCCCTTCCCCCCTTCACGCACCACCTCCCCCCTTCCCACCACCCTCCCCCTGTACCACCTCCCGACCCCCACCCTCATCTACCCTCACCCCCCCTTCACCTCCCCCCCAGCCCCCCACCTCCACCCTCTCCGCACACCGTACCCCCCTCCGACCCCCGCGCGCGCCCTTCCCTCCGCGCCTCCCGTACCGGCCCCGCCTCCAAATCACTCACCACCTACAAGCCCGCCCACTGCCCTTCACTCCCACTCCGCCCCCCAGGCCCCATCCTTCACCCTACCCTCCTCCACCCACCTACCTCACAACCCTTCCGCCACGCCCACTGTACATAAACACACCTCCCCCATCCGCCTGGCCCCTTACACGATCAACCTCCCACCCCCATCACATCCTCAACCCCTTCAACTCTCAGGTCCCCTAGCCGCGCCCCCGCCCTCGGGGTAGAACGGGTGTCGAGAAAGAAGGGAGGCCCTCCTGCGCCATCACTCCCGACAACAAAGACGCCCTGTACATTTACGTCGTCCACACCCCCTATCAAAGATCACCTACCCCACAGACGTTCCGTGTGATCGCCCAACTTCAACAATCACCAGGTCCACCTCCACACGCCCCCATACCTCACAAAACCTCCCACTCCTCCCCGCGACTCGCAACCTTCACACTCCCCTTCGGGCCTCCCACCCCCTCACCATCAGCCCTCCGCCCGCCCCTTCATCCTCCGCCTCCTCGCACCGGACGCCCTACATCAGCTACCCTCCCGCCACCCTTTCACCTCCCCTCACCACCCAATCCTCCTCTCCTCACCTCCCCCTCCGCCCCCCTTCCCTCCCCCCTCCGACTCACACCTCCCCTCCTTCAATCCTTTCGTTTTCGTCCTCCGTCGCCAGCCCCCGCTCGCACCTGTCCTTGCCTCTGCCTTTCGCCCACCCGCACTTCTGCCTTTCACCCGCCCACCGCTCACACCCCTGCGCCACACAGCCGCCGCACGCACTCAACAGACACCCGCCACTCGACACACACCCGCTGCCTCTCACCCACCCCACACACTCGACACACACCTGCTGCATCCTGCCCCTACGCAACAATATCACTGACCAGCTGTCACCCGCACTCGCCACACACCCGCCGCCTCACACCCTAGCAGGACCCCGACCCACAGCCAGCACTCACTACCCATGCGCCACCCATACTGAACACCCACCTGCCGCCTCACACACGCTCACACCCTAGCAGGACACAAGCCTCACATTTTCACATCACTTATGTCACCAAAATATACATTGTACTGTGGTGTGTTTACAATAAACCATTTTTAAACAACATCGTATTACATTTTCTTCCATCTTTCTTTTCAACATTATTATCCAACCTTTCCAACAAATAGTCACCTATTGTGCCACCATTTATAAATAATACTACCTATTACGCATTTACATCCCGGGCAACGCCGGGTCTCTCAGCTAGTTAAATATATACATCACTTTGCTCATTGAGCAAGTCAAATATTGTACTAGTAAATAAATCTTTGGGGCTTTGCAAGTCACTAGTAGTTTAAATGTTAAAAGCTACTTGTCATGATACCATTAAAATATTCAGTATTTTAATAATCTGGCACGCAAACATTTAATTTGGGTTACAAATTACATCTTAAAAATACAATTATTGTTTTATGGCAGGTTAAACCAGTGACACAGCCTAGTTTGTCTACCAGTGGGATTATCTGGTGGGAAAGCCTGGTTTGGGAAAGTGAGGTGATTGAAACCTTTTTGATAGTGGCAATAAGCAAAAAAAAGAGGCTGGTGAGACGCCAGGTCCGGCGGCAACAAGAGGCCCAACCAGCGCTGGCTGGGCCCTCCACCGCTAGGATAGTGAGGGAGAGAGGCAGCCCCACCCCACATCCACCACCAGGATAGTGAGGGAGAGAGGCCCAATATATGTGTGTATTTGGGGGGGGGGGGGGAAGTAGTACAGAGTGGGTGTGTGGGGGGGGGGGGGGGAGTTGTGTAGGTGTTTTTTGGGGAGGGTGGTGTATGTATGTATGTATGTGTATTTGTAACTAACACTGTTTTACACAGAAAAACAATGAAAACCACTAAATAAAGGGATTTATTGTGAGATGCATTTTATTCCCCCACATATTTTGTCGTATGTTAATGCTTATACAGTATATACCTATCAGTGTGTGCACAGTATATGTATGTGTTTGTGAGGGTGTAATTTTAATACATGTGTTGTGGCTCTCAGAATATTTTGGAGAGAGACATTTTTTATAAAATGGCTTTTCTTCCTTGATGGGTTGCAGACCCCTGGTCTAGGTGTAAAGTAAAAACGGAAAAAAAGTAAACGATAACAAATTATATAGAAATGTTGAGTGTTAGGTCTCTATATGATTGAATAGTAAGATGGGGATAATGATGTTTTAGGAGTCTCTGTTGCTCATGGACAAGTAGTAAGGATAGTCTCTGTATGCTGCCCCAGATCTCAGGATCACCAATCCTCGGAGATGAAATACCTCAAACAATAAAAATAGGGGTGCAAAAAACATTGCATAAAAACCCTTTTTACGGCAACATTTTAAAACAAGTAATAGAAATGCACACAATATAAATAAAACATCATCTGGTTAAAGAAAGCTGTCTGTCACTGCTTCCTGTGGTGCTGAAACCAGTCCTCCCAATATGCCCAGATCAGGTGAGAGGGAGAAGGAGCCTGTTGCGTCCAGCAGTTGGCTGGTTAAAAAAAACAACCAATTATCCAATTAGGGAATTTATTAATTACATATTTAAACATGTTGTAGAAAACATCCCTGATGAAGCCACAAGTAGTGGCAAAATGTATTGGATTAGTGAGCAAAGCAAGTTTTCCCCGTAGCTGAGCAGGTTTCGAGCTGAACACAGGCATTTAGCACTACCCCTGCTCAACCCGACTACTGCCCACACCGTGAAGACGCGGTTCCAGTTTGAGTCATACTTTCATTTGGGTGGGTTGGATATTGGGGGACACAGGGACGGTTCAGTGCCAGGAGCACCTCCGTATATTGGGGTAAACCCCACCGGGGTATGGAGACGGTGTCAGAGAGGCACAGTGAGGGGTTACAGCCTTGCGAGGTCAGTGTCATACTTGTGGTCCTATTGTATGTGGTGTACAATCATTCTCCTATCTGTAGTAAACTTGTTATAACTATACTATTGTGTATTGATTGTGTCCTGTAACGGGGTCATTCTACGCTATAGAATCCCGTACAGGTAGAGGCGCTACCAAGCATCACTCAGGTGCATCCCAGGTTCCCAGCAGCGGAGGCTCAGATCTGGGCACCATCAGGTATTGCACCACACCCACACACCATAACCACACATCTCCCAGGGGTTGGGAGAAAGTGCGCTACATTTGGAGGTGCTGCTAAGATCTCAGACCTGGGGTGCCCTACTCAGCCGTCTAACTTTGTGCAGTTCTCAGAATCACCATGGTTACGCCCACGCAGCAGCTGGTCCATGACTGGGCCTTAGAGCTCCAACAACCTCCGTGATATGTGATCGCAGTGGGAGGCGTCCCTGCTCTCTCACCTCCATGTTCACTGTTCGCGACCAAGTACAAAGGTTACCTGGCATGAGCCATGTCAGGATTATTAGCAGGAAGTATGACCTCACTCGCCAAGGGAGTGTAGTTCTACTAGCCACAGAGCAAGAAATATGCCCTGAAGATGCCCCACAGGTGATATACCTGCCAGAGACTTTACCACGAGTGCCCATTCATATATCCTGGGCTAGCATCCCCTCAAACTACGCCCTCGCCGAAGGAACCCTCCACGAGGGTCTCCCCTCCAATCAAGGTCTCCACCTCCCCTTGCAATCTCGAGGAGTGGAGGACCATAAACATTGTCACCAGCACTCCGGTCAGACCTGACGTATCTATCCTGGGTAACGTTCACTTCCCATACCCGACCACCACAGTCACCTCATGCAAGATGTTTTTCACCGGTCCCTATCCTTGGGCCAGTAACCGGCAGTCGCTTAGCAAGTGGCGGCACAGTACTGGGTGTGACTCTACCGCAGCTAGTGGAAACACTCACTATGTTTTCACAGTCCCAAAATTACAGGAAGCTCAAGGCCTTCAGGATAGTGCCCACACCCTTAGGAGAAGGGTTTGAGGCTTGGCGGGAACATGCTCTCCATGTGCTAGACAAGTGGTTGTGCTCGGAAGCCGTCAAGCAACAGAGGCTGGTTGAGTGTCTCCGACCACCGGCCGCGCAACTGGTACGCATGCATCGGGACAGAGAGGGAGAAGTTACTGCTCACGAGTTAGTGGAACATGAAGTAATATTGCTGAAATGAAGATACTGTTGATAAATTACTGGAATTGGTTGGGGGGGGGGGTCTCTGGAGAAGGATTGAAAGCGATTTTCTGTTTCCATTTTGTCTGTTATGTTTTTAGTATCCATTTTGTGTGTAAGAATGGGGAGTGAATGAGTTTTTGCTCTTGGCAGATTTACGACTGCCTGTAGTCTACGTCCAGATTCCTAGAGTAAGGTGGTACCTGTTTCCTATACAGAGCTGTTTTAACCAGGTTTTAATGATCTGTGTAATGATCTGCGGGGTTAACACAGCTGAAACCTCGGTCACATCAGACTAATCACCTTCCGTCCCTGCAGAAACCTATACCAAGCCCCAACGATGGAACCCCACCGTTGGACTCTTACAGTCGGGTAGGACCCGCCGCTATCATACGCATTGTCATGGACGGTGTCTATTCATCAGCATTATTGGACACTGGGTCCCAAATGACCATCGTGTATAGGAGTTTCTATAACCAACACCTCAAACACCGCCCCTTGCAGTCAGTGGAGAGCCTGAAACTGAGGATTTAGCAACGAGGATTATCCTGGCGACGGGGTAGTTAAGGTTCGGCTATTGATACTACAGCTGAACACAAGCAAATCGCACCATATGGATGTGGAGGCACTAGTATGCCCTGAACCCCGAGAGCAGCACAGTTACCCTATCATCCTGGGAACTAACACCGATTTTATAGTGCGGGCAATAATCAGGGCCTATCTGCAAGAAGCCGGTGAACTGCCTCTGGATATCCTAACCGTCAATCCCTGTAACGCGTAGCTCACCACAAACGAAGCGTGACCGCGGTGCTGAGGTAGGGAATTGAGTAACGCCAACCCACAGCCACGCGGGCACGCCTAGGATGTAAAGTTGTCGTTCGCGCCAAGTCAGGATTGGAGATGTGAGAATAGTGGGGTACTTGCCAGATTCAGGAGAAGAGAGTTGCGGATTGTCGTGCATAGCCAGGTTACGGATTAGAGAGGATTGTCTCGGTTCGTAGCCAGGTTCAGGATAGGAGAGTATCGGATCATCAGAGTACTTAGCCAAGGTCAGAACTGGAGACAGGAGAATGGTCGTACAAGCCGGAACAGGAGTGGAGAGAAGCGGATTCCACGGTACTAGCAGGGTTCAGGCAACAAGAGGTTAACAGGCAGGCAAGGCAAGGTCTCAGGAACTAGAATGCAGCAAGGCACGGCATCACAAGACTATGCTCAGCAAAGGTAGGATGCAACAGGAAGGTATAAATAGGAGGAGCCTCCAATAGCAAGCCAGGGTGGAACGGGAAAGTAAGAATCCAATAGGCTGCTGGTGCACACAGGTGTACTCTATGATGCAGCCTGATCAGGAATGGAGGCAGTAAGGATCGCCTGCCGACCAGCACGCATCACGGAGGTCAAGGGGCGGAGCCTAGGCCACGCGTCACTCCCACGCCGGTCCTGTCCTTCATTAGTGCGTGGCGGGGCTGACACCATGCATCAGCGGGGAGGCTGTACGAACGCACCCATTGTGCGTCAGAGCGTGGGGTGGGGCTAGGGTTCGTGGATGCAGGGACAGATCGAGCATGATGCGCGCGCGTGTAACCTGACGAGTGCGCATCCTGGGTATCCATTGCAAAAGGGCCAGCAAGGTGAGGAGATGGTCCACGGCCGCCAGGATGGCGATTCCTCACAATCCCATCCTGTTGGAGGAGTGTTGCAAGATATCTACCCTAGACCGTCATGGAGATCTATTCAACTGGCGAGCAGGACTAACAGCGATTCCATCAGGGGGAGTGAAGCGTATGGCCACATGGTGCTGCTACCCTGACCGAGACAAGGCCGATCACCTCTTCTATCTGGAAAGCGCACCGGAAGAAGATGCTCAGCGAGGCTACAAGCCGATACCAGAAGTACGGGAATGGCCTTCCATGATTCCTAGTCGAATTAAATTGTCTAAAATATCTCTCCGTACCCTATGGCCTTCGATCAAGGATGGAGATTGGGCCGCATATACCCCGTCATCCCAGTGGAGACAATGCCGCAGGTGAATTCCGCTAAGGTGTCCGAACAGCCAGCCAAGCTGACCTTGGCAACTTTGACGTCTCAACACTAACGGCTGAATAGAGAGACCGACTAACGGCCAAATTGGAAGAACGCCAGGCTGTATTCTCGCCGATGGACATGGTCTGCAGCCACAGCGCCCAGCACACCATCAGGCTGAGTGACACTATGCCTTTCCGAGAACATACTCGTCGCTTTGCCCCTCGGGATGTGGACGATGTAAGGGACGTCTTACAGGAGATGGAAACAGTGGGGATTGTGACCGAATCCCGTAGTTCCTACACCTCTCCCATCATGGTGGTGAGGAAGAAGAATGGTTTAGTAAGATTGTGTGTCGATTACCGGACACTGAACAACTGCACCGCACCCGATCAGTATACTCTTCCCCGCATCGAAGAGATTCTCAACGCATTAGCTGGGAGCCAGTGGTTGTGTGCTGGACTTGTGATTTGGTTACTACCAGGTACAGATGAGTGAAGAAGACCAGGAGAAGACTGCATTCATCTGTCCCCTGGGCTTCTACCAATTTACGCGCATGCCTCAAGGCATCTCCGGGGCTCCAGCAATATTCCAATGCCTAATGGAGAAAGCCATGGAGAGGAAGGCGTTTAGATTCTTTAAGTCAGAAGGGACGGATACATCGTATCAGAATTATAAGGAATGTAACAAAAATTGCAAAAGGGCAATCAAATTAGCAAAAATGGATAATGAAAAAAGGATTGCAATAGAAAGCAAGGTCAACCCTAAAAAGTTCTTTAAGTACCTTAATAACAAAAAAATGAGAAAAGAAAATATACAGTAGGACCCTTTCAATGTGAGCTTGGTAGGCAGATTATTGGAGATAAGGAAAAAGCAGAGGTACTGCTGCGGCCGAGTTTATTCGAGCATTTGCCCGTTCTCGGCCGCAGCAGTAACCTGGCGCGCGCCGGAGGGTGCCGGGCGCGCGCCGAAGCAGCGGAAGAGCGCCCTCCGATCGGGGCGCTCTCCCTCCCGCTGCCGGGTCCGCCGGGTCCCCCGGAACCCCCTGCCGCCGTCCCCCACATCGCGGGACACCAGGGCTCCCTCGGGGAGCCCTGGACGCGTGTGCAGGGGGCGCTGACACCCGATGACGCGTGACCGCGCATCGGTGACGCGCGGCACGCCGAGGGAGTGGGGCTAGCAAGCCGGGGCATCCCCCGGCTTGCGGAACTAGCCCTACTCGAATTAAACGTGTCGGTAGTGTATTAAACAAATTCTTTGCCTCTGTGTTTACCAGGGAAGAATCAAGTGTAGTGCCGCAGGAGGAAGCCACAACTTCCATATTAATTAACAATTGGTTAACTGAGGAAGAAGTTCATAAGCGACTTGAAAAAATTAAAGTAAATAAGGCACCTGGCCCCGATGGCATACATCCAAGAATTCACAAGGAGTTAAGCTCAGTAATAGCCAAACCATTATATTTAATATTCAAGGACTCCATTTCCACAGGCTCAGTACCACAAGATTGGCATAAAGCAGATGTAAATTACTGGTGAAAAGTGATAAAATGGCGCAAAAAACTTAATAGGTGATCACTGTAAATTCAGTGAAGTGAATACAACACTCTTAAAATTAATTAATTAAAGTGCACGTATAGTATATAACACATAAATATTGTGAAGAACGTCGTGACGAAGCTGACGGTATCACGTGGCGAAACCGGTTGAGTGGGAGTCCTTTCACCATACGGAGCATTCTTGGAGAGGAGCCGCAGGCCGCGAGGTTGCTACCTGAAAAACGGATCTGACGTCAGACCCGCGGAGACGCGATGGAGTAAAGGCTGGAGACAGAGATCTTATGGTGGCTGCAGGGTGGTGAGCTGGTGTGCCAAGCTGTCTCTTCAATACACTATTGCAGTGTGATATGCCAGTTTTTTATTGATATATTGTAAGTGCGATTTTTACACTTCGATTAAAACCTTTTAAACCTGGATGATCTATGCTATGTAGCTTTTTCCTCTTTCTATATTGGGGCTACATCTTCGTGAGTACTGGAGCTGCTTCTCACTCAATCTGTGCTGTGCTGACACTCACCTTGTATAGACTGCCTAAAGCCTTGATTACACACTGCTGTTGATGTTCTTACAGTTTGTAAGTAGGCCTTTCACAAGAGCCAAGATTGGAGCTGACATTTGTTTCACTTTGTATGTCTCCTGCACTTAGATTTTCTGTGCTTTTGTGTTTTTCCCGCTATGGTCCCCCTGGAATCTGTGAATCTAGTAAAGCAGATGTTTTCGTGGAGACACGAAACGTGGGCAGGTAAATGGCAGATGAGGTTTAATACAGATAAATGTAAGGTTATGCATTGGGGATGCAAGAATAAAAAAGCGACTTACAATTAAATGGGGATAAATTGGAATCCTTGATTGAGAAGGATTTAGGAGTGCTTGTAGACAGCAGGCTTAGAAATAGTGCCCAACGTCTTACTACAGTAGCTGAAAAGGCAAAACAAGATCTTATCTTGCATCAAACGGGCAATTGGATGGAAGGGATGATAACATAATTTGCCCCTTTACAAAGCATTAGTAAGACCACACCTTGATATGGAGTACATTTTGGGCACCAATCCTAAGAAAAATACATTATGGAACTAGAGAGAGTGCAGAGAAGAGCCACCACATGATAAAGGGGATAGACAATCCAACTTATGAGGGAGAGCTAGCTAAATTAGATTTATTTACATTAGAAAAGAGGCGTTTAGAGGGGATATGATAACTATATAAAATTATTCTGGGACAATAGAAGGAGCTTTCAAAAGAACTATTCATCCCACGGGCAGTACAAGGACTCGGGCCATCCCTTAAGGTTGGAGGAAAGGGGATTTCACCCAGCAACAAGGAAAGGGTTCTTTAAGTAAGGGCAGTTAAAATGTGGATTCATTACCCATGGAGACTGTGATGGCAGATACAATAGATTTAAAAAAAAGGTTGGCATCTTTTTAGATAGGAAAGGTATACAGGGATATACCAAATAAGTAAACATGGGAAAGACGTTGATCCAGGGATTAATCCGATTGCCAATTCTTGGAGTCAGGAAGGAATTTCCCATTATGAGACATCATTGGATTATATGACTGTGGGTTTTTTGTTTGCCTTCCTCTGGATCAATAAGTAAGTATATATATATAAATATATATATATATATATATGATAAAGTATCTGTTGTCTAAATTTAGCATAGGTTGAACTTGATGGACGTATGTAACGTATGTAACTATGTAACATGAATCCTTGGGAATGCTTGGTCTACCTGGAAAATATTATTGTCTTCGGTAAAACCTTGGAAAAACATGAACGGCTGCTTAAAGTGCTTGTCCGTCTGGGGCGAGAGGGCCTGAAATTGTCACTCGACAAGTGCCGGTTCTGTCACACCTTGGTGACCTAAGTGGGACACGAATCTGCCGATGGGATCACCACTGATCCAGCCAAAGTTGAGGCCGTGGTGAATTGGCCGCGACCTGAGAACCTTATGGAACTACGCTCTTTCCTTGGCTTCTACGGTTACTATCACCGATTCGTGGATGGGGTACTCAAGTAAAGCCAAGCCCCTCAACAACCTCCTAAAAATATACCCAAGGACACAGGGCGGAAGGCCACCTCTGCTAGACAACGATTTGATGATAAGTGGACGGCCGACTGCGAACGGGCCTTCCTGGGCCTGAAGAAGAGCTTAACCAAGGCACCTGTTCTCGCTTATGCCGGCCCAGAACAGCCCTATGTCCTCCATGTACACGTGAGTCTTAATGGCTTAGGTGCAGTCTTACACCAGAAGCACCCGGAGGGGCTCTGACAAGTAGCCTACATCAGCTGCAGTCTGACTCCCAGCGAGCAGAATTATCTGGTATACAAGTTGAAGTTCCTCGCCCTCAAGTGAGCCATCATGGACAAATTCCATGACTTCTTGTACGGCATATCTTTCAAAGTGAGGATGGATAATAATCCACTCACCTACAGTACTGTAACAGTGTCACATTTCGGCATATACAGCGCTCTCCCCTCGCTCAGGATAATTAACTGCACTGCAGGGTATTTCAACTTCTTATCTTCTCTACAATGCAGTACATCTCTCCCACACCATTCCTTTCAACGTGTGTCTGGTTTCAATCACATTCCTGCTTGACAGCAGGTGATTACTACGCATGCGCCTGTTACTTCGCCCACCACTGCTTGCTTGAGTGAGTGACCAAAAAAAAATGTAAAAAAAATTTTTTGATTGTAATTTTTTTTTTCTCCACAAGCCTGCAAAAACCATCTTACTGTATTACGATATTCAATCTGTGCTGTAGCTTTTGACTGCGACCCTATGCGTTTGACTGCACATGGTTGATTTGTGTGCTTTTTACTGTACGTACTGTATTTGGGGGTGTATTATTATGATGAACTGTCTTTTGAAATTAAAGTATGTCTTTATCTTTGAACTTCATGCAGCTGTACCCTGTAGCCCCCTCCCCCACGAAAACATACAAGGCTAGCTCAAGGATTTGAAATTCCACGGAGTCGTTAATTTTCAGAATCTTGACATTGTGTTCTTAATCCATCCATAGCAGAGCTACAAAGCCTCACTGCGCCTGCGTGTAATCCTTTTTGAGATGGGAGCTAGCTGCTTACTGCGCATGACTCACCCAACCCCCCCCTCTCCACAGAGTCGTTCATTTTCTGAATCTTGCCATTGTGTTGTTAATCCGTCCATAGCCGACCTACAAAGCCTCACTGCGCCTGCGTGTACTCCTCTTTGAGATGGGAGCTTTGAGGCTTTGTTTACGGTAACGCTTTGTAAAATCCCTTCTCGAATTTTATATGCACAGAGTATCACCTCTCTATGCGCCTGCGTAATCCTCTTTCGGATGGGAGCTAGTTGATTACTGCTCATGCGCCTGTAACTTCACCCACCACTGCTTGCTTGAGTGCCCCCCAAAAAAAAATTTTTAGTTATAATTTTTTAACTGTTATTTTTATCCACAAGCCTGCAAAAACAATCTTGATAGTACGATATTCAATCTGTGCGTTTGCCTGCACATGGTTGATTTGTGTGCTTTTTATTTACTGTATTTGGGGGTGTAGGGATCAAATTACAGTATTATGATGAACTGCCTTTTGAAATTACTATACTCTACAGTACAGTATGTTATTTCTTTGAACTGCTGCACGACTAATCCTTCATCCCTCCCCTAAGCACACACAAACTCTTATCGACAGACACCTCCACAGAGTCATTAATTTTCTGAAGTTAGTCATTGTGGTTTTAATTCATCCCTAGCCGAGCGTCAATCGCCTCACTGCGCCTGCGTGTACTCTAATCCTCTTTGAGATGGGAGCTTGCTGCTTACTGCGCACGAGTCACCCAACCCCCCTCCACAGAGTCGTTAATTTTCTGAAGTTAGTCATTGTGTTCTTAATCCGTCCATAGCCGAGCTACAAAGCCTCACTGCGCCTGCGTGTAATCCTCTTTGAGATGGGAGCTAGCTGATTACTGCACATGACTCACCCAACCCCCTCCCCCAACCCTTTGAGGCTTTGTTTACGGTAACGCTTTGGAAAATCCCTTCTCGAATTTGAATGTAAATCTGATTTGCACAGCATTGTGAGAATTGAGAGTTAAAAAAAACATTAACTGATTCATAATAATAATAATAATAGCATGTTTTTGTATAGCGCTGCTAGTTACACGTAGCGCTTTACAGAGACATTTTGCAGGCACAGGTCCCTGCCCCGTGGAGCTCACAATCTAATTATCTATATCTATCTATTAACTAGCTATTATCTATATCTATCTATCTATCTATTATCTATATCTATCTATCTATAAACTATATATATATCTATCTATTAACTATATCTATCTATTATCTATCTATTGTCTATATCTAGCTTATATCTATCTATCTATTATCTATCTATTATCTATATCTAGCTATTATCTATATCTATTTATCTATCTATTATCTATATCTATCTATTATCTATATCTATTATCTATCTATATCTATCTATATCTATTATCTATATCTATCTATCATCTATCTATCTATTATCTATCTATTATCTATATCTAGCTATTAACTATAACTATCTATCTTTCTATCTATTATCTATCTATTATCTATATCTATCTATTAACTATCTATCTATCTTATCTAACCTATTTATACTTTATATTAAGGATAGGCTGGTTTGCGTGTTCAAAATCCAAATAGGAGGAGTTATAGGAAGAGGTTATAAGGGGTAATAGGAGGAGTTATAGGGAGCGGTTATATGGTGTAATAGGAGGAATTATAGAGAGCGGTTATATGGGGTAATAGGAGGAGTTACAGGGAGCGGTTATATGGGGTAATAGGAGGAGTTATAGGGAGTGGTTATATGAGGTAATAGGAGGAGTTATAGGGAGAGGTTATATGGGGTAATAGGAGGAGTTACAGGGAGCGGTTATATGGGGTAATAGGAGGAGTTACAGGGAGCATTTATATGGGGTAATTGGAGGAGTTACAGGGAGCGGTTATATGGGGAAATAGGAGGAGTTATAGGAAAGGGTTATATGGGGTAATAGGAGGAGTTATAGGGAGCGGTAGGAGGAGTTATAAGGAGAGGTTATTTTGGGGCAATAGGAGGAGTTACAGGGAGCAGTTATATTGGGCAATAGGAGGAGTTACAGGGAGCGGTTATATGGGGAAATAGGAGGAGTTATAGGAAGGGGTTATATGGGATAACAGGAGGAGTTATAGGGAGGGGTTATATGGGATAATAGGAGGAGTTATAGGGAGGGGTTATATGGAGTAATAGGAGGAGCTATTGGGAGCATTTATATGGGGTAATAGGAGTTATAGGGAGCAGTTATATGAGTAATAAGAGGAGATAAATAGTGGTTATATGGGGTAATAGGAGGAGTTATAGGGAGCGGTTATGAGAGTAATAAGGGGAGTTATAAAGAGTGGTTATATGGGGTAATAGGAGGAGTTATAGGGAGAGGTTATATGGGATAATAGGAGGAGTTATAGGGGGAGGTTATATGGGGTTGTCGTGATAATGTCATGAGGTATTATGTATTTTATTCCATCTGGTGCTTCAGGGGTTAATGAGCTACAGTTTGACGTTAAATTACAATATATATTGGGTTGATGACAGGCCCAGGCTTGTCATGGGTGGGTTTTGGGTCTTCAAAGAGAGCTTAATTGGGGGTGCCTAGTGTCACCAGAGACCAGTACTTTTAACACCTTTATACCTTCCGGGATCAATTCACAAGGCAGGACAACATTATTGAATACATTGGGTTTATTCGGGCAAGCCCGCAGACTCACAAGAATTACACAAAATACAGTAAATACATACCAACTAGGGATCTGGGTGGAGTCACTCGCCTCAACTAGGTGCAGGGTAGGGTTACCCTGTCCCCTCCACGTCCAGGAACACACGGTACTGTTTTCGGGAGAGCCACCGCGCTCTCGCCGCTGGTTTCAGCTCCGTCCAATTCTCAGAACGTGGCCCCGAGAACTTGGACGTGAGAACTTGCTCCCAGCGCTTATCCTTCGCTTGGCCAAGCTGCTCTGGCACCTCTAAGCCGAGCACCCACCGGTCGCGTCACTGGACTAAGCCTGGAGCAAGTAACATCGTTCCTCAGAACTTGTCCTCGGCTAGGCTAGGCTTCTCCGGCACCTCAGTGCCTAGTGCTTTGCTATTGTGAGCAAAGCACCTTTGAAAATCCCGCCAGTGCTTCACTGTACCAAGTCCCAAGATTGTCAGACTGAGAGAGAGAATTCTCTGATTGGGCAGTCCCATTACATAGACCTCGGTGTCCTATGTGTAACATGGAGCAGGGACTGTCGACCAACCAGCGCACGGATCGTAGTGCAACCACCACTCACAGACAGGGGGCTGGGCTGGTTGCACTCATCAGAGGAGAAGGCGTACTGAGGGGCTCAGGTGGCTGGTGAGCAGGAGATTCGTACTGGCCAATGGGAACCGTGCCTATGAGCAACTGCTTTTCCCTTGCCAGCCCCATACCTCCTGCTGGGTAGGCTCCACAGTGTCTCAGAGAACAAAAGAGTCTCCCCTGCGGGGAGACTTGCTTCTGGACCTGTTTCTCCGTCCTTCCCTGCTCAACCAAATGGCCCGACACATCGCGACTCCCATCCTCCCCTTTGATCCAACATCTCTATGCAGACATCCTGGCTAGTTGAATTACCAGGACTGCCCTCATAGACATGAGGTGTGATGGTAGGGGGGTAACTACGCTCTCAATAAAGGTCAAGCCCTATTTTGGTTACCGCCTGATCCGAAATAAGGGTTCAAGAAGAGTCAGCTCTTGAACCCAGTAATGTTAAATGCACACCATGTAATTTGCTTTAATAAAGAATTGATGTGTTTTTTCCTTTCCAGGCATGCCAGCGAGCAGGGATTGTTAGGGCATGAGTTTCGAGGGGGGAGGGGGGGTTGCGGAGAAATTGTTGTAAAAATGTGCCTAGATAGTTGCGGTCCGAAGTTGCCGGTTCCCCTAAAACTGTACCCGGGAATTAGGTCTGATTCTCGGATACATGTAGGCACATTGTCCCGGCAATATCCCCTCTTGAAAACGCATGCGCGAGTCACCGCTAGGGTCCCCTACTTCAGCATAGTCCAGGAAGGTAAAAGGGGCATAGGGATGAAAAGTGTCCCTGTAACTGAAGGGGTCCCTAGGTTAAGGGTGATACCCCAGTTAGTGCCCAGGTAGCCCAAGAACCTGTATTAGGGTTCATGGGTGCTGCAGCCATATATAAGGTCGTGAGGGGACTCTCAGAGTCCAGTCAAAGTCTAAAGATAGTGTGTGGGGAATAAAGGCTAGTAGAAAGCCTTTCTATTCTATTCTCCATACCCAGAGACTTAGGAGCGTATTGATGTATATTTTAATACTGTAATAGTGCTGATATGTACTGTTGTGCACTGTGTATGAGCTGGGATGTTCGGAATCGATGCCCAAACAGACTGTCAGGGCTACCAAGTTGGTGCCAGTAAGTTTGGCGGACATTGGAGTTCAAAGTAGCCAGAGGATGCAGGAGGTGTGAAAGCCATTTGGGTGGCAGGGAAAGGCCCAAGTACTCAGGTCCGGAGGACAATGGCAGTCGTCCGGGCTGCCATTTGTTCTGCCAGACTCTGAGGAGCCCGACCCAGCGGGTGGCACTGAATAGCCAGGGACGGAGGTGGCAAACTTGCCCATGTCCCTTGGCAGATTCAGATTCCCCGCTTACCCGGCTTTCTGAACCGCCTTCACTCTGATTGGCTACTGGGAAAGTTCCCACGCTTTGATTGGCTGTAGTATTTTGTGAATGAAGCTCCAAATACTATAAGAATAATAATAATAGCATGTTTTCGTATAGCGCTGCTAGTTATATGTAGCGCTTTACAGAGACATTTTGGAGGCACAGGTCCCTGCCCCGTGGAGCTCACAATCTATGTTTTTGGTGCCTGAGGCACAGGGAGGTAAAGTGACTTGCCCAAGGTCACAAGGAGCCGACACCGGGAATTGAACCAGGCTCCCCTGCTTCAAACTCTCAGTGCCAGTCAGTGTATTTTACTCACTGAGCCACTCCCTCTCCCGGAGCCAATCAGGTTGGAGATTTCTAGCGGTAGAGGTGCGGGCGGGCTTTTCAAAGTTGCTTCTGCATGAATAGCAAGGCAACCGGCTTCGATTTCAAGCCAGGAAAGTCTTCCCGCCAGAGTCTAAGTCCCCACTTTTAGCGGCCAAGTTCTCATAATCGAACGGAGCGGACGCGGCGGGAACCTGATGACGATTTCAGTTCCAGGAGATCAGTTGTAGCTTGCGTTCAACAAAAAGTCCAAGTTCTCAGCAGAGAAGGGAGTGGTGGCGTGTGGAACTTCACGCCGATTTGGGAACCAGAAGATTTTGGGCTAAGTCCCGGTCAGGGGAAAACTCTTATTTAGAGTTCCCTGCACCTAGAACAGTCTAGTTTTGACCCCCAATAAGTGTGATTTTCGTTTGTATTTTGTGTACCATAGTGTGTAAGCGATTTGTGCGAATAAACTACAATTTATTTCATTCACTTGTTTTGCTCAATTGTTGAGCCTGGTTAAAAAAGTGTACAATAAACCTGACCTCCCGTGACACAACCTTATTGCGAATTGTTCCGATGTGCTCAAGCACTCACTGCTTCAGGTGACGTTGAGTCTTCCCTACACATAGCTTACCGCAGGTACAGGCTCCTTGGTAGATGACTCCTGTGCTCAACCAGTTTATAAAGGTGCGAATCTGATAGGACTTCGACTGGTCCCAATTCGTAAACTGTTTGGTTGTTCTCATATACTGGCAGGCTTTACACCTTTGGCACCTGAAAGAGCCCTTCGGTTTTGGTGGTATCCATGTTCTAGTTGTCAACTCATTGAAGTGGCTGTGGACGAGCATATCCTACAGGTTTCGTGCCCGTCGGCTGACCATTGAGGGATGATCCTTTAAAGCCTCACTGATGTGTTCATCTGCTCTCAGAATGTGCCAGTGTTTTTGTATAATTGCGCTTGCCCGATGCCACACTGTGTTGAATGTTCCAACAAAGCGTATCACACCATCGCGAGGTACACAAATTTGATCAGTAAGCAGGCACCTGCGTGTACTGTACTTGGCTCTTTTGTTGGCCTTTTTGATTCTCCTCTTGCTGCAGCCTCTATGCATACAGCGATTAGACATTTGCTTTGTTTGAAACTTGAATTCCGCATCTGATCTGCAGTTCCTTCTAGTCCTTAGGAACTGGCCACTGGGGATGCCATTGACCTGTGTTTTAGGATGATGGCTTGTGGCTTCCAGCAGGCTGTTAGTGGCTGTCGCCTTCCTGTAAACACTTGTTTCAAGAATACCACCTTCGCCTCTTGAGATGCGAATGACATTGAAGTCACATTCAAGGGACAGATGTAGATTGTACCGATTGGTATTTAAGGTGTCAATGAAATTCCTTGATTGTAACCTCTGGGCAACACCACAGCAGTTGCACATCGTTGATGTAGTGGACCCAGAGATCAATGCAGGACGTATACCGTTCAAGGTTCTCGGAGAAGACTGCCTGGGACTCCCACCACACCAGGTAGAGAGGGTAAGAGGGTGCGCAATTAGTACCCATGGCTGTGCCTCGGGTTTGATGGTAGATTTTATTACTAAAAAGGAAAAAATTCCTTGTCAGGACAAACTAAAGTAGGTCAGTGACAAAAGTATTGTAAATACAGCTGAACCCCGTTATAACGCGGTCCTTGGGTGCACAACACCGAGACTGCGTTATAACCGAGATCGCGTTAAAATTTCACCGGCATCTAGATCTCTCTCCTCTTTACAGATGTCAGCTCTCCTCTCTTCATAGGGCTGTGTCCACATGCTCTTCCCGCTGCAGCTGTCAGCTCTCGTGCGCTCCATCTGGGAATTGAACATTAATACATTTTGTATAATACACATGCAGGGATTGAACTCAGGCCCTTCCATATAATGATACCAATGCCTTACCTCTACACCATAGGCTTATTGTGACAAGACATAGCCTATAAATATATTTATCCTCTACAGCACATATCCTCGGTGCACAGTGTACTATGTAAATGTTAAGTTTATTTTTAGATGTCTGTGATGTCACACAGAGCGAGGAGAGCACGTGGACACAGCCCTATGAAGTGAGGAGAGAGATCTAGATGCCGGTAAGTCCTCGCGTGGCAAAATGGAGGATTTCAAATCGCGAGCCATGCTCAGACCGCGTTATAAGCGGATTAGCGTTGTAGCGGATCGCACTATAACGAGGCGAGGTTGAGCTGTATCATGCCACTGGCCCCAGGTGTTATGGAAGTGGGAAACTGCTTGAAGTCCATTCTCATGACTAATGCTGGTGTACAGCCCTCTACGTCCAAGCTAACGTGGAATGTTTCGTTAGAGATATATACTCCTTCCAACTCCAACGTTCCTCTCTATTGGTGCCTGGATTAAAAAGGACTATTTACAGATGAAAATATCCTGCTATCTGTTAGCAACAGTGCTATACAGCAGGCACCTGCCAGTCAATACACAGGCACCTTCACCTGACTGCAGGCAATTGCCAGAGGTTACTGCAGGGCGAACCGTTCGCAGCGTGTATGCACATACATGGAAGTTAACTGACCGCATCCTCTCTCCCCCTTAATTACCACTTAGTGCGGATCCTTTGTATTTAAGGACCGTAAAGGGTATCTGATGAATCATTCATTCTTCATTTCCCAATTACAGTAGGATCCAGAGTTTATATTACACTCGACATAGGATCCAATGTGCGCCTTGATTGTCATTTTAACACCCTGTATTTTAGTTTAGTGTAATCAATTTAAAGATTATTTTTAAACTCCACATCAATCATTCAGAGTGGGAGCTTGAGTGCTTTACTTGGGTTACTTATCTTTAGGCTTCACAGACTTGTTCTGGGATCTAGATTTTCTCTCACTTCTTTTAGGCGTCTCCAAACGTATCTTTTCTTTAGCTACTGGGGTTCTGGCTTCTTGTTCCACAACATGAATCAGCACCTTGTTCTGTGCCCTACTCTGCACCCTGCCCTGCACTGTGGGTTTGCATCTCCATTGTTTTCAAAGGGGAACTTTTCTGTTTGACTGGACCTACCATTACTTTAGCAATCTCACCTTCCAATTGGTTTAATTCATCACGTATGCGCATGTCTCTTTCTGAACGCCGACATTTGTTTCATGTATGTTTTCTTTTTCCCACTCTGCCTTCTTCTTGTTATACGTCTGCAATAAAGCTTTTTTTCTCTAATCCCAGCAGGATCTGTTCTACTCTTTCCTTTCTCTCCAAACTCTCCTGTAACTTGCAATCAGGCCTACACCAATGCTGCAGCCTGCGGCCTCTCCTACTTCCATCCCACCACTCAGCCACCAACCCCTGGGTCTAAGGCCATCCTGCCTCCCCTGCAGGAGCTTAACTGCAGCCCATCCTGGAGGAGTTATAGGGAGGGGTTATAAGGGATATTAGGAGGAGTTATAGGAAGGGGTTATAAGGGGTAATAGGAGGAGTTATAGGAAGCAGTTATATCATATTGGGCAATAGGAAGAGTTCTAGGGAGAGGTTATATGGGGTAATAATAGGAGAAGTTATAGGAAGAGGTTTTATGGGTAATATGAGGTGTTATAGGCAGTTGTTTTATGGGGCAATAGGAGGAGTTATAGGGAGAGGTTATATGGGGCAATACGAAGCGCTATCACAGACGAAGCGCTATCACAGCGTGAAACGCGAAGAGGAGGAGGCTGTGTTGCAGTCTGCTGTTTTTAGTGTGTGCTCAATAAAGCTTTTTGTACTACTACCGGAGTTGGAGTCAGACTTGGTGTTTGCTGTGGCACCGGACAACTTCTCCCTCTCTTTATATGGGGTAATAGGAGGAGTTATGGGGAGTGCATATATGGGGTAATAGGAGGAGTTATAGGGAGGGATTGTATGGGGCAATAGGAGGTGTTATAGGGAGCGGTTATATGGAGCAATAGGACGAGTTTTATGGGATAATAGGCGTTATAGGGAAGAGTTATATGGAGCAATAGAAGGAGTTATAGTCAGCGGTTCTATGGAGCAATAAAAGAATTTATAGGGAGTGGCTATATGGGGCATAATGAAGAGTTTTAGGGAGCGGTTATATGGGGTAATAATAAAGACTTAGTGCACTGGTCTTTCCTGTAATTTCACTTAAAACCCCAGACATTAATGAGACCGCAACTTGTTAGTGGAAGAAAAGGTCACAGATTTATTTTATCAACATTTGTTAACACCCCTAACTACCCGCCAGCCTTAGAGTGAAATGTCTATGGGGGAGATCGATGACCTGTCCTACAAACTCTTTCCCTTAGCCCACAGACGCTTAACCACTGCCCACCCCCTCCCCCAGTGGAGACTTGGGCCCTCCCGCACACTTGGCGCCCAGAATTCCCCCTGCTCGCAGAGCCGGCCCCACCACACAGTTGGGACCTCCAGCCTGCAGAGCTATTCCTGGAACTCTACCCAGGGCCGACCAGTAAGTCGGCGTGCAGTTCTGTGTACATTGTATGCATCCCCGATCTGGCTGGTGCTGCAGTTCCACCGCCCGGAGGATCCATAAGGGAGACGTCGATAATCCTCAGTTGCCAACATGCCCACTGTAAGAGAGATGTGCAGAGGTATGACCAGGGAGACGGATTTGGGGGGAAATTAACCCTTTATTCAGCCTGTCACTTTAAACCAGGGGTACGCAAACTTCTGTTGCTGCGCCCCCCCCCCCCCCTGCCTCCACTCCCCCCAGCACCCCCTTACCTTCCTGTCGGCATCAAATGAGTGAGTCACCTGACGTGACCCCGCGTTGCTATGGCTAATGTAAGAGGATAACATCGGGCTTGCATCTATAGCTCGCTATGGCCGGATCTGTAGCCGGGCACAATCCCTACCAGCTCATACCTCTGCGTCCCGGCCATCGCTCACCACCCAATTTGAGGGCAGCACCCTTGGTCCATCGCCCCTTTCCCCGGCCCAATATATGAATGAATGGCCTATGAGACGAACCTTCCGGGTTCTCGCGCTCTTGCCTGGTAGGAGACAGAGGAGCGCGTAGCGTCATTTCATAGCGTTATGATGTCCCGCAGACGAACCCGATGTACCTCCTATATAAATTGGATCTACACCTTCCCAAGTTTTTTATTTGCTCTGCTGCCGTATAGTCCTCTTCTGATGCGACCCCGGTCCTTGGGATAATAGGAGTTCTAGGGAGGGGTTATATGGGGTAATAGGAGGAGTTATAGGGAGCGGTTATATGAGGTAATATGAGTTCTAGGGAGGGATTGTATGGGGTAATAGGAGGAGTTATAGGGAGGGGTTATATGGGGTAATAGGAGTTATAGGGAGGGGTTATATGGGGTAATAGGAGGCATTATAGGGAGTGGTTATATGGGGCAATAGGAGGAGTTATCGGGAGGGGTTATATGGGGCAAAAGGAGGAACTTTTTGCTATTGAATTTTTTTTTCCAGCGTTACATTTTATAGTACAATTTACAAAAAAAACAGCACATTATGTATGAGCTTACATTATACAGATATTATCCCAGCATTTGTTCCAACCTTTCTCCTCTAAAAAGCTATTTCACATTTCCCTTATACACATTTTTAATTGAAACCAAATAATAGCCCTAACTGCCACTCCTTGCCACATTAATCACTGCTACCCTTATAGAGTCACTTATAGAAACAAACATTTTTAGCAACACAAAAATGCAATATTAATTATTTTTCCCCACGTTGTCCCCCAATGACCCAAACCTCTTAGTGGCCACCGAAGGTGGGATCATGTCCGAGACTGTCACTATGGAAACGTCCATATTATGCTCATCTTCGGATAAGGAAAGTTCCTCCCCAGCATCAGGGTCTTCATCTCTTGAACCCCAATCCCTCCTAAGAACATAAAAACGATTCTTTACAGGCACCTGAGGAACTTTACCAGCCGGACCTGTAGGATGTCGAAGAGTCCCTCCCAGTCTTTTTACTGTGCCCTTCTTCCTTCTTTTAGCCTGTATCCAATTCTGCGTTCAGTTTGTATCTTTATTTCCCACCTGGATTACACTCTTAGTAAGATCATCCATTGTTTCTGCAGACTGTTCTCCTTCTGGAAGTGAGTTTGTGGAGGTTCCCTCTAAGGCCGAGGGCATGGTCAGCGTTTACCCGCTGACCCGCGCTGAGGTGCGCTGATGCTTGTCAGTGAGCCCCTGTATCCGCAATGAGAGCGGCTTTAGGAGGGGCTCGCACACGCGTCCGCAGGCGTGCGGAGGCGTAGCTCTTAAAAATGTTTTTGTTTGCGCGCTGAGGGGAGCGGTGGGCCGGTAACGTGAGTGGTTCGCCCAATGACTTGCCCAAACACGCCCCCTGATGGTGCGCGGACTAAGGCCAGGGAAAGCACCCGCTTTCCCCCAGCCTCTGCGTGCCTCCGCACGGCTGAAGTCCCTATGGACTCAGCCTAAGGGATCTTCTAATATTGTTACAAGACTGTAACAATCGTATTTGGGGCCAAGGCTAAATTTTTAAAGCTTCCAATGACTCCAGAGCTCCAGATCAGAACCAATGTTGATACCACCCTGGCTCATGTTACTAGTTTTAAATACTTGGGCATATGGTTTGACTCCCATTTAACATTTGGGATGCACATTGACACCCTGATTTCCAAAACCTACATTATGCCAAACTAGGTGTACTTTATAGGAACAAATCCTCCCTAAGTCTGCTGGTCAGAAAGCGTATCCCACAGCAGATGATAATGCCAATTATAGACTATGGGGACATAGTATACGGCTCGGCACCTCAAACCCACCTTAGCAAACTTGACACCCTCTACAATACAATATGCCATTTTGTTCTAAAATGCAACTGCAACACACATCACTGCGAAATGCTCAAAGAACTAGATTGCTCATCCCTTGAGTCTAGGCGCAAAGTTAATCTTTCCTGTCTTGCCTTCAAATACTTTCTGGACAAGCTACCCGTTGTGGCGGGGGAAGGGAGAACGAGGGTTATAATAAAGGTCAAGCCCACTTGGTTACCCCTGACCCGTGTTGTGGGGTCCTAGAGTGTCAGCTCTTGGGCCTGGGCATTGTGTATGCATTACTGTGACTGTGCAAAATATGAGATAATTGTTGTTTGTGTTTTACCATTTCCAGAGGTGCTGGGATGCCCTGCTTCAGCACAGAGCAGGAAAAGGTAAAAAGGGGACACAAGGGGTTAATGTATATCCCCACACTCCAGCCAGGCATAAGACGGAGGTTGGTTTGATTAAAATAGGGTTCAGGGGGAAAATCATATAATGTATGGTAAAAATGTTTTGAATGGGGGTTAACCATCCCCCAAGCTTGATATGATTGAAGGAATGTCCTAATGTTCTAATTTTTTGTATGCAAACGATTAGGAGAGAGACATGTAGACTGTTATGATTTTATTAATAGTACCATGGGTGTAAATGCATAAACGGGCATGGCTCTTGTGTAGGTTACAGTGATGTGAGGTGGGGGGGATTTACATGACAGGCAGGGGACAGGATATGTTGAAAGGGGTAAAAGTATTTTTCTAATGTGTGCCAGGAATGAGGCTAGTTTTTGGCCCACCATTCCGAAGGCCTGGCTTTTAAGGGACCCTGGGGAGAGTCCCTCCAGGATGTATACAGAAAGTTAGAGCTTCAAAGGGGTTAAGCAACTGGGGGGATTCTTGACCAGAAGCAGATATGCTGTCACTGAGCAAAGGGGGTTTGGCCAGGTGGTATTATAAGCTGGTGCAGGCCATGGGGAAGTTGTTCTCTGCTGTAACATCAAGAAGGAGGGGGTGGGGGTAAAGAGGAGTTTTATCACAATCACAGATTTGAACCCCACTCAAGATGCATCAGTTCTAAGAGATCCATCTAAGTATTTCATGAGTCCATCAGTTCCATCTTGTGCGATTCACCTGAGATTCAGTCCCTTTTGAGAAGTTCCAGCTCTGCGTAAATCGCCTACATTTCTCAGAGGATAAGTGACCCGAATTCCACAGCAAGAGGCCACAGGAATGAAAAGTGGCCTGGAATATTTTGCTGTGTGTTTGCAATTAGGAAAGATTAGTTTTGTTATCTCAGTTTTCAAAGTAAGTGTGTCTTTTTACTGTATTTTTGTGTAACATAGTTGTGTACGTTCATTAGGTGAATAAACGCAATTTATTTTTATCTCTCTGCTTGCTCAATCAATGATCCCGGTAATTAAAAGTGTTAATAAGCTGGGTCCATCGTGACACCCATCTATCTGAACAAGCTCCTCACCCCTACCACACGCAGCAATTATCATCTGAGATCCGACTCCAAAAGACTGTTCATGATCCCAAGGTTCAACAAAGTATCCGGCCGCTTCTCCTTCTCTTACCGTAAACCGCACCACTGGAACAACCTACCGGAGACTCTCACAGCCGCCACCAGTTTATCTGGTCTGTAACTGTTATATACGCCTATAATATATATTATCTCTAACTGTGCATGCTATGTCTTGTGTATAATGTGTACCTTGTTCACTTATGTAACTATGAATTTGTAGCCATGTATTATTTGTCATCATAACTCGGTGCCCAGGACATACTTGAAAACGGAGGTAACTCTCAATGTATTACTTCCTGGTAAAACATTTTATAAATAAATAATATTTCCTGGGCCATGTCTACACAATCTGTAAATGCTTCTTGTGCCGGCAGATCTGGGCAAACTCTGTCCGTAGGTGGATCTGGGCAAACTCAGTTCCTAGGCAGATCTGGACAAATTCTGTCTGCAACTTTCAGAGCACGATCATAAAGTGCTTCATTTTATTCAAAATCCACTTCCTGGTCCCATATTCCTGAAATATTATGCCATGCTTCTGCACAATTCCTATAGGATTGTCCAAATTTATCACATAAATTACATTTAATCTTCGTACAACTTGCACTCTCGTGGCACAAGGACTGACACAAATTGCATTTTAGAACATCACATGTATTGCTTACGTGTCTGGCTGAACCACATCTACGGCACAAGGTAGGCTGACCATAGTAAAAACAGTTTCCTTTGTCTCGTCCAATGAAGAAAAAATTGGGCAGATGTTTTGTAATATTACCATGTCGCCAGAGTCTGACTTGCACTTTCCAGCCTTCAATCCAGATGTCCTCCTCATCCATGATTCTAGTACGTGGAGCTAGTACTTCACATTGTCTGCCAAGCCATATCAGAATATCTGATATTGGGACTGACTCGTATATGAAGAGAATTGTTACAGACTTTATTTCCAGTTTAGACAGGAATAGCTACAAAAGGCTTCCACAATTCAGTGTAGAAAAACTTTGACGCGTTTCGTCCTGAAAAAAGGACTTTATCAAGAGTCTCTTTGATTCATTGAGGGCTGTTACCGCCATTGCAGCAGCATTTTTTCTATTCAAACAAACCGACTATAGCACGCAGTTTCAGCGTGGTATCGGAGCATTCACTGGATTCATATCAGCATCACTCGGCAGTCCTCAGGATGGAACTGTGAGTACTTGACAGCTGATTTGTTGTGTGGGACACAGGGTGACAGTGAGGGTTGCAGTTGCGGGGCTCAGTGATTTACCCTGTGACACACTTTTTAGCGTGTCCATTGGTATCTCTATCTCGCTTACTGTTTACTAGCACCCCACCCTGAGTGAGTCCGATCACACATTAAGAATGTTAAAAGCCTAAATCAGGTTATACACACGCTGTCTCAATCTCATCGAACCAAGGAGTAAAAGATTATTCCACTTTTCCACTGCTATTGTTGTAGCATCAGTATTTGAGGTTTGTTCCTCGTTCTCTTCACATGTGCTAAGATCAAGACACCCAGAGACCTATATTTCCTGGACACAGAGGACCCAGGAACCTGCCAGAGACTGACATGGAGGGCCACCTGCTTAAGGTACTTCCTGAGACTTTGGGGTGATGGGCTGGTAATGGGAATATCCCTCCAGTCCTGCAGATAGGGTCTGGGAAGTAAGTTAGCCCTTACAAAGAGGGAGGGTGTCATATTCTCTAGCCTGCTGTACCTATGCTTTGCCACCGGGACTGCTGCCACTCTAATGTCTTGTTATAGCCTGCAGTACCTAAACTTGTCCACCGGGATTGCTGCTGCTAAACTAGGAACATTCCAGAACCTGTTACCTGACACCTCTGCACCTGTGCTCCACCTCTCAGCCTGCCTATATAAACCTCCCTTTCCTGTTCCTCCTTGCCTGTTTATACTGGTTCCTTAGCACCTGCAAGGTTCTTGTGTTTACTGCTGTGTTAGCTTTTGCTATCATCCTGTTCCAGTTTCCTCGTTGCCGACCTCTGCTTGTTTCCTGACTTCGCTACCTGTCGCCTGCCTCGGACCCCTGCTTGTTACCGGACTTCGCTACCTGCCGCCTGCCTTGGATCTCTGCATGTGACCCCTACTTCGCTCCCTGCTGTTCCTGCCACTGGGATCCACTTCAGCCGAAGTTCAATCCTTGACAGAATAAACAGGCCCTACCATGGATTCCGCTGGAACAGACCCGACTCAGGCTCAGACACTCCATGACTTGCAACATATCATGGTTGGTTACCAGGAACAACAAAGACACGTGTTTAATCGTCTTGGCCGCTTAGAAGAAAAAGCCGCCACTGCGGAAGCTGAGAATCGTGAACTACGTGCAGCCTTAATCACCTTGTCTGGTCAAAATACTGTGACTGTGCAAACCGCACCCCGTGTAACCCTTCCGGAAAAATTTGGAGGAAAAAGACAATCTTTTCGGGATTTCCTTAATCAATGCAGACATGTGTTCAAGCTTCAGCCTACCATCTATAATACCAACGAAGCCCGGGTTGGACTGATCATAACCCTGCTCAAGGATGAGGCCCTTGCTTGGGTCTCCCCTATGTTAGAACAGGATAGCCCACTACTAAGGGACCTGGAGGAGTTTATCGATGCCATGAGTCTTATTTTTGATGACCCAAATCGTAGTGCAACCGCTGAGGCAACTCTGAACAATCTTCGTCAAGGAAGACGCTCGGCAGCTGAGTACGCCGCTGAATTCCGCAGATGGGTTAACGATACTGAGTGGAATGAGGCCGCGCAGAAATATCATTTTCGGCAGGGTCTCTCAGAGCAAGTTAAAGACGAACTAGCCCGGGTGGAGACCCCAGAGAGATTTCAGGACTTTGTCCGTTTATGCATCCAAATTGATCGTAGGCTTACGGAAAGACGATTGGAGAGACAGGGGTTCATGCCAAGCACCCCCGGGTTTAGAGATGTCAGTACCCCAAGACGTTCCAGGGAGACGGAGGAGGAGCCGATGCAAGTAAATACACTGCGGGGACCCATCACAACCGGGGAAAGGAATAGACGCCGAACAGAAGATCTCTGTTTATATTGCGGAAACGATGGGCACTATCTCGCTGATTGCCCAAACAAGTCCAGGCGGTCTTCTTTCCAGAGCCCTAGAAGAAATCAGCTGCACGCTATTTCAAAAACTGTTCTCTCTGCTTCTCAAAGGAAAGATAACCCTCCTTCGCTACACCCTCACCTCCTGGTTCCTATTATCATCGAGGAAGGAACACATCGTTTTTCAACCACAGTAATGGTCGACTCAGGGGCGGCAGGGAATTTTATGGACATAGAATTCGCCAAGAACAATTCGGTATCATTTGTAGCCAAGGAATCGCCAGAAAGGATGGAAGTCGTTGACGGTTCTCCCTTGAGCTCTGGACCTGTTACCCATGAAACCAGCAACTTAACACTAATCATGGAGCCCAATCACCAGGAGAAGATTTCATTTGGTCTCATTCCATCACCTTTGTTTCCAGTGATTCTGGGAATTCCATGGCTCATGATCCATAACCCACTAGCTTCCTTCTGTCTGAGGAGATTAACACTCTGTGAACTGGCTGCAGCATCTCTCCATTCACTATTCCAGCCTTCTGAGTCAGTGACTCTGTCACATATCCCTCTCCCCAGCGAAACATTGTCCTGTGGAGCGGCCCGTGCACCATTCCCATGCACCAGCATTTTTGGCGAAAATGTCTGACGTCGGCCCTTCCCTCCCCCCTTTTTTTTTCTTGCCTTCCAATTTAGGCATTTTCTTTTTTGGGTAATTACCAGGCCATCTGGGCCTGAACACTCATCCTTCTCTACCTCTTTCTCTTGTGCCGTCCTGAGTCTAGGGTTGAAGCTCCGCCTTTGTTGTGTCCCCTTTTGCAAATGTCCCCAAGCCTCCTGCTGTCTATCAGCTATCTCTGTCTTCTTCCTCTTGGGCTCAGAGTCTCCCTTACCCTGTAGAAGAGCCAAGACCTCAGTTAGCTCATAGTATTCACTCACCAGTGCTTGTCCTGCTTCTCCCTCTGTTTTTTGACCTTCCTCAAAGGTTTTTTGTACTTCTTCGTCTGAATCAGAAGTCTTCCTGGCCCTTTTCTTAGAAGAACCCACACAGATTAAAGCTTCCCATGATACAGAGCTGTCAACCTTTTTCTTATCTTCCGGGCTCTTTTCCAGCTTTAGTTCCTCACCATTTTCTTTAGCTTCCTCTTGATTTTCAACAGAACCAGCACTACCAGTAGAGGACATGGTAGCACTCTTTGCTTTTTCAACCTCATCTTCTTTGTCACTTTCAGAAGGCAGCTTTGCACGCTTTTTAGCGGTGACCATTTTTTTAAAAGAGGCCCATGGTGTAATGCCTTCCTTCTTTCTTTCTCCACCAGAAGTGGCCCCTTCACCTTCTGTTTCAACAGTCTGTGCTGTGTCTCCCATTACATTTTCTGTAGGAGAGGTCTCTATAGACTCATCAGGAGAAGAGGGCGAACTGTCTCCTCCATCTACCTCTGTAGGATCACGAGACTCCAATGAGACAGGTACTTGTTTTGTCACATACTCTGCCTTTGTCTCTTCTTCCTTCTTTCCTTTATGCTTCTTGCCTGAAAGCTTCTTTAAATCATATCCAGTGAAAAGCTTCCTTAGAGGGCTACCTTGAAGCTTAGCCTTCTCTTGTGAAGACAGTAACTCCGCTTCAGTGGTGATGGCTTCTTGACCTTTCTCCATCAGCGTATTTTTAGTGTTGGTTTTCACCTCATTTATCTTTATAACTTCAATTTGGGTGGGGGTCTTATCAACCCTAAGTGCACCCCATGATGCCGCTCTATTACCGTCGGCAGACTCGTAGGCTTGGGCCTTTCTTTCTTGTCCCTTTAATTTACTCCGTTGGGAGTGTTGCTGGATTACCTGTGATGTCTTTCTCGTCTTATTTTCCAACTGAGCGGTGTCCAACATAGCCACATGCTCAGTCTTTAGGGCCTCGAGTATCTCGTCCAGGTCACGCTTTTGTTTCTCCGCCAACTTGCGGCCAGCACGCTCAGACTCCAGGTCCTTCCTCAAGTCTGAAGCTGTCCTTCTGCATATCTTTTTTCACTCAGTGCCGCTGCCAGTTCATCCTCTATGTCGTTGAGTCGCGACTCCACATCTCTTAGCAGGTTCAGCGCAAGGCTTAAATCTGTTTCTTTTCCTCTATTTCTGACCTGCAATTGCCTGCGCTCCTCCCAGACCTTGTCCAGCTCTAGCTGCAGTCGGTCCCTCTCATTAGCCGTGTCGTCCAGCAGCCTGTGGGTATCAGCCATCTCAATTTCATAGCGCAATGTCAGGCAAGCCACCTGACGGACGGTCACCTCCTCCCTCTCGGCGAGTTGTATTTTGCGCTCAGCAATCTGCGTCTGCAGCTCTTCAATTTGATCCTGCAAATCCCCTCTCAGGGCCTTCACCTCTTCCCGGGGCTTGCTCTGGGCTTGCATCAGCGCCGCCTTCATCTTTTGGAGCTCTGTAGTTTTTGTCGCCAGTATCGCCGCTGCTTCTGTTTTCCAGGCTTCTTTCTCCTTGGCATACTGACTCATGGAGATGGAGTTGCCTCTCTGCTTTTCCAGCTCTTGCTCCAGTCTCTGGACCTTTTCGCGCTCCCTCTCACACAGAATCACCTGGCTTTCAAGCTCCGCCCCCAGCGATGCTCTTGTGGCGTACAGCGTGTCCCTCAGCTCCTCATGCTGTTCTGTGGGGACATACTGGGTACTCAGCCGTTCCTGTAGCACTTGCTGCTTCTCCTTGGCCACTTGCAGACTTGCATGTAGCTCTTGCAGCTGGCTCTGCCATAGGTGCGCTGCTTGTGTGTGCTGCTCCAGGGAGACACGTTGCATCCTCTCTGCATTCTGCAGTGCTTCCTGCACCTCTAATTTTTCTTGCGCCAATTGCGCCTTCACTTTCTGCGCTTGGTGAAGCTTCTCAGTCCCATCACTGACCTGACCGGTCAGGTTTAAAACCTCTTCTTTCAGGTTTATATTCTCCATTTTCACCGTCTCTATATCCCTTAGGATCGTCTCATTGGCTTTCTTCAAAGTACCCAGCTCTGTTTTGAGCGCGCTAGCTTCTTGGTGAGAAACTTCTAAGTCTTTGATGAAGTTTTGCACATCTCTCTGGGACATCTGATAGCACAGTCTCCAGTCAGGACTTGTTCTCTCTGATTCCATGTTAGCAATTGCGGTGTTGGCTTTATTCAAGCTTGTCGTCAGCTCCTCCAACTCACTCCGCAAGAGTTGCTCTGTTTTCTTTAAAGCCGCATACTCTTGTATAGCTGGGAGTATACACCTCTGTACCTCTGCATTAGCTTCTCGCTCCCTATTCAATTGTTTCTGCAAGACATCATAATCACGCTGGGCAGTTTGGAGTGCAGAAATTAAGGCCTCTTTTCCCTGGATCAAGGATTCAGCTTCCCTTTGCTCCTCCTTTTCCTTTGCCACCGTTCCTGTGACAATTCTGCCCATCACTCCGGCTGCAGCACATCTCGGTGGCTTGCTGACGCCTGTTGTCCTGATATCGCAGGCTCAAGTGGTTTGGTCACTTCCTCTGTGACTTGAAAAATATTTTTTTTTTTCTTCTTTCTCTTTGTTTTATTAGTTCCAGAGACATCAGTGGTACTGGGCACACACACACTGGACACTTTTGCAGCTTCCATCTGCGGGTTCGTCTCTCTTCTCGGGGCCACATATGCGTCGTCATCATAATCATCGTATGGCCTGAAGGGACACTGTTTTGTATGGTTATGTACATTGCAAAACTGACAAATGACGGCGGCCATTTTAAAACCCCGTTTTTTTTTTTTCAACATCCGACGAGGCAGACTTTGCACAACACACGTAAGCTGTAGGTGCTTTACAATCTATGAACCTTCTGGGTTCTTCTTAGGGCAACTTCTTCGCAAAAATCCATTTTCACTTTCTTTTTTACCAGACAGGGCAAACTTTATCTCACAGCACTTGCTAGCTGCAAATTCACTCACTTCAGCAAAAGGCATTAGCTTTACACAGCAATCCTTACATACCCGACGGGGCAAAATTTACACTCAGCGCTTGCTAGCTGTAACTTCCACGCTTCAGCAAAAATCATTTTTTTTCCGCTTGAGTTCAGTGTCTCAACACATCTTCATCTACTGACCCCCAGAGGTGTAACATCCCACTTCTTACACCACCTGTGGCAGGACGGCCTCGCGGCGGGGTCAGTAAGACGCTTGACACGATGGGAAACTTTAAACACTAGTGGTTTATTAGCCACAACCAAAATAAGTACGGGTGCACTGTCCCTTTAAGAAACTACTTTCTTGCAAATTAAAGCCTAGTCCCGTTAGGGACACTAACTCACTTCTTGAGCCCTTACTAACAGGACAGCCAGCTAATCTAGTCATGCCCAAAACATGCTACACAAACGATAACCAATAAGCATAATAAGAATAAAGTCTTGTCTGTTTCAGCTCCAAACAGCAAACAGGAACACGGTTCCAGGGAGCAGGCTGTGTCCAGCCTCACAGCAATGTTTATCTTTATCCTGGGTTGGGGTCCCAGTTGGTCCCAGCAGCAAAGCTCCTCGCAGGACTGGGGACCAGAGCAGCAGCAGCAGCTGCTACGGCTTCCAAGCCGGGAGAGTTCTCTCCACCTTCCTGTGGAAAAACAAGCTCCCTGTGTGTGTGTCACTTCCTGCTTTTAAACCTGCAGTCTCTCAGGCCTCCTGCTTAATTAGGCTGCAGGTGTGCTTCCTTCTGTCTGAGGAGATTAACACTCTGTGAACTGGCTGCAGCGTCTCTCCATTCACTATTCCAGCCTACTGAGTCAGTGACTCTGTCACAATATATATATATATATACTTTTTTAGGGGTTCTTTGTTTCTTGTGTTGGCTTACACTGTATATGTATATGTAAGGATGTGCATATATATTAAAGGTTCCGCGCTGTCAATTACATAGCAGTAAGATGCTTGGGGGAGGGGGAGGGAGAGCAGTAAGATGCTGGGGGAGAAGGGGTGGCAGTAAGATCTGGGGGGGAGAGTGGGAGCAGTAAGATGCTGGTAAAGTGGAGAGGGGGGGGGGGGAGGGAGGGGTGGGGGGGAAGACGGGGGGCAGTAAGATGCTGGGTGTAAGAGGAGGGCAGTAAGATGCTGGGTGTAAAATAGGAGGGCAGTAAGATGATAGGGGAGGAGAAAGTGATTTCAGCAGGGGAGATGCTGAGACAGATTTAGGAAAGAGTAGAGTGATTCTGGCAGCAGCGTTTAGGATAGATTGCAGGGGAGACAAGTGAGAGGCAGGAAGGTCGGAAAGCAGGAGGTTACAGTAATCGAGACGGGAGAGAATGAGGGCCTGAGTCAACGTTTTAGCAGTCGAGTAGCAGAGGAATGGACGTATCTTTGAAATATTGTGGAGGAAAACGCGACAGGTTTTAGATACGTTTGGAATGTGAGGGGAGAATGTGAGAGAGGGGTCGAGTGTGACCCTTAGGCAGCGTGCTTGGGCTACAGAGTGAATGAAGGTACTTCCAACAGTAATGTGGAAGGAGGTAGTAGGGCCAGGTTTGTGAGGAAGTATGAGGAGCTCTGTTTTTGCCATTTTGAGTTTAAGGCGGCAGAGGGCCATCCAGGATGATATAACAGAGAGACATTCAGAAACTTTGGTCTGTATAGCAGGTGTATGGTATGGGGTTGAAAAGTAAATTTGTGTGTCGTCAGCATAGATGTGATATTTAAACACAAAAGATGTGATTAGGTCACCTAGAGAAAGTGTGTACAGAGAAAAGAGAAGAGGTCACAGGACAGAGCCCTGGGGTACCCCCACAGAGAGATCGATAGAGGAGGAGGAGGTGTTGGCAAAAGAGACACTGAAAGTACGAGGGGTGAGATAAGATCCAGGATAGAGCTTTGTTACGAATACCAAGAGTATGGAGAATGTGAAGATGGGGGTTGTCCACGGTGTCAAATGCTACAGAGAGGTCAAGTAGTAATAGGGATGTCAGTCCTGTGGGGATCCAGCAAACAGGAGCTCAGGTTAAACTTTGTTTTCTTTCTTCTTGGCAATTTTAATAACTCGTGTGAGGTTTGTGTCAGGAACAAGAAACAAGTTACAGAGCAGGACAAGCAGGGGTTCTTCTCTGTCACGAGCTGGTGCGTTTATAGTTGGGATGTCAAGACTGGATATTTTTGAGGATCCCTCTAACTCTGTCTGGGTTTCTCTAATCTGTCTTTCAATGTCTCCTGAGTACTCCTGGCGTTATTCCACATACAGCTATAGCTGACGTTATCACACCTTTAACAGATAAAATACTGAGTTAAATAACGTGTTTTCAATAGCACTACTGTGAAATAACACATTGCGTTAATGGGTGCCATAACCTCTACATCTGTACCAGGCATGGGTACCTTATATAAAAGGTAAGTTTACCACTTAGGTGCTTTTCACCTTCGCCAGTCACATACCGATTGCAATTAGAGACGTGTATTAACCGGACAAGACCGCGAGGCCGAGGTGGGAATTAGAAAACACCGACCTAGAGAAGCGAAGTCACGTCCGTGTCACGGTAGACCAGGTCTTACCAACAAATTAATACCGGGATTCTGGACTAAGCAGGACAAGGCGGGTAAAATAAATTGTAATTTATTTCCTTTTAAGACAAACACAAAATACATCACAATTACCGGCAATAAAGACTTACTGGGATGGGGAAACGAAATAAAATGTCCACGGAACGAAACAAAGTCTCTGGACACCCCTGCACGCATGCAAGTGGGTGCGCGATGTGAGCCGTGCGACAATCCTTGGCTAGGGGCGCAACTTGCCACCCCTATATCTCCACCGAAAGGAAAGATTTCGTAATGTCCTTACAGGATTCGTTCGGGAATCCTTAGCTCAAACGAATTCTGGAAGAGGGGCACAATTCTTGGTTACTATGTTGTTAACCCCTCACATTCCGGAACCGCGGACGCTAGAGCTTGGACGTTTGTGTATATAGCTTAGATCAATATAACAAAAAACAAACAAAGATGCCCAAAGCTACTTCCAATGTGACAAAAATACACAGTGCAATACCTATATATCTCTTGAAAAAGGGTAATTTAGTTTAACCCTTTGGCCAAAGCGTCTTAAGCCTGCTGCCACTTTCAAGGCGTGACCGTAGCAGGTTCTAACACTCACCTTGGTTAAAATTCTTATTTTCCTGTATAATTACAGAAAGAATAATCGCATTGGATCTGTCGTAACCTGGCAAAATTAACCTAACCTGCCAGGTTACAACAGATCCAATGCGATCATTCTTCCTGTAATTTAAATTCAATTTAAATTTCTCTTCTCTTGTATTTCTGCTGGGAGGGGAAAACAGCAGAAAGCTCTGGCAGTGTCTGTTGTATGAGTTTGCTTTTGGTTCTGTCCAAGGTAATATAAAGCCTCCAAGATAGAGTTATGGTTCTTGGACCACACAGGCAGCCGCTGGGTCGCTCCCCCGCTGCAGCTCGGCGCACCGTGCTGGAGGCCAAGAGAGAAGGAGGAAAAACAAGTCCGCACCCAATCGGCTCACCAAGGTCTCCGGTGATCCGCTTGCCTTCGAAGGTGCCGGTCTTTCCGCTGTCCCGGCGCTCCTGCTCTGATCCCGGACAAGGCTGCCTCCCGATAGGCCAAAAAGCTCACGTCGCAGCTGCCTCACCAGCCAGTGGCGACCCCCTTGAAACGCAGCTGGACCTGGTCTACGTCGGAAGCTCCTGCACCGGCTTCACTCGTCCCGACGCCGGGCTCCGCCACTGAACGTGCTCCGTCGGCATCACTAGAACAGTCACTTACACCTCGCTCTCACTTATAGGCCCATGATGGCCATCTTGCCCCGGGGTTGTATCGAGTCAGATCTGGGTCTGGATCAATGATCCATACGTCGCCACTTCTCACCAGTACCGGCCTTATTTAGCAGGGGGAACTACTACAGGATCCTCCAATCTAGCGGTGGACCCGATCTCTCCGGGGCAAGTGGGTTTCTTCCCTCTGCTTTGGCGCCGTTCTAGCTGTTCCTCAGGGAGAAAATGGCCACCGTCGCTCTTCAGGCCCTCTTCACAGATTTTCCTCTTGTTTTCTTTTTTCCCCGCCGCATCCTGCTCTGCGGCATGCTGACGGGGCTCTCTTGGCAGGGGATAGAGGGTTGGGCTCCCCTCACTGACATGGCTTTGCGCTGTTGCTCTATTTTAATTATATATATATATATACAGGCATACCCCGCATTAACGTACGCAATGGGACCAGAGCATGTATGTAAAGTGAAAATGTACTTAAAGTGAAGCACTACCTTTTTCTCACTTATCGATGCATGTACTGTACTGCAATCATCATATACGTGCATAACTGATGTAAATAACGCATGTGTAACGGGCTCTATAGTCTCCCCGCTTGTGCACAGCTGCGGTACAGGTAGGGAGCTTTTATTGCTGTTCAGGACGTGCTGACAGGCGCATGTGTGAGCTGCTGTTTGCATATTGGGCGATATGTCCTTACTCGTGAGTGTACTTAAAGTGAGTGTCCTTAAACCGGGGTATGCCTGTATATAGTTAAGTTATGGTGGGTAAAAATAGTGACAAAAACCCTCCACAGCAAAGCATATAGCAAATGGAAATATTACTGTAGTGGAAGTGCTGGGTGATAATGGTGAAAGGCGGGGTTGCAGACCTGTCTAAGACATGCAGATGAGCATACTGTAATATTTCCATTATTTATATATATATATGTATATATATCTATCATACATACTGTACATACTGTATGTATAAAGACATTGCATGAACAGTTAAAGATAACATGTTATAGTCATATGAAACAGTTACAGACCAGATTAAGATGTGAGACAGCTTTTAGTTTTGAAAGAACTTAGACTGGTGGTGACTTGGGGAGTCTCGGTTAGATTGTTCCAGTTTTGGGGTGCACGGTAAGAGGAGGAACGGCCGGATACTTTGTTGAACCTTGTGACCGTGAACAATCTTTTGGAGTCAGATCTCAGATAAGTGCTGCATGTGGTAGGGGTGCTACTTGTTCAAAAAGGCATGTAGTTTGCCCAGAAAGTATTTGAAAGCAAGACAGGAAAGATAAACTTTGCGCCTAGTCTCAAGTGATGGCCAATTTAGTTCTTTAAGTATTTAGCAGAGATGTGTGCTTGTAGTTACATTGGAGAACAAAGCGGCATATTGAATTGTAGACGGTGCAGAAGATGGTACCAAAGGGATCAAGAAAAAGAACCTCCAAATGCATGCACTCTGATTGTATAGGGCTGATAACGTAAGTATTTAGAAGTTGCAATAGCTCCTATGGCGATATCAGGGTCTTAATAAAAACAAAAATAATAACATTTTATTACATCAATATACATGACAATGTGAATTTAATCTAATAAAAAACAATGTTTTAAAATCCCCGTAGAGGAGTGGTAATATTGCTTGTCTTTAATGCCCAAAATTTGTATAGGCAGTTATTTTGTTTATTTTACCCCAGCGGTAAAGTTCAATATTACTGCGACATCAGCGGAGTACTATTGTCTCCCAGAAAAAATCATCAATAATTTATGGCACTGTATATATACTGCCTCCAAGTGACTTAAATATAACGCATGAGATCATTGTTTTCTTGTTTTCTCTTAGTGAGTCACTGGGTTGCAGATTTTTATATACAGGTATAAGGTGTTTCACCAAATAATATCACATGAATTACTTATAAATTGATAATAGCATATATACTCCTTATTTCTAGATTGGATATGGTATATGAAAATTTTTATTAAGACCCTGATATCTCCATAGGAGCTATTGCAACTTCTAAATACTTGCGTTATCAGCCCTATACAATCATAGAGTGCATGCATTTGGAGGTTCTTTTTCTTGATCCCTTTGAGACAATTTTCTGCAGTCATATATTTTCCTCTATTGCACCTTTAATTATTATTACCCAAAGTAATAGGAGAGCAGAATAGAATATATGTTTTTTTGGCATAGTGCAGGGTGTTATAACTAGGTTATATAATCTAGCATTAGTCTGCCCAATCTTTGTCACCTTAATCCTGCACCCGCAGGGTTTTATATATAGGCAGAGTGCTCCTTTAACTCGACCTCATAGCCCGTCTCCTGCAGGAGTTTATACCATATTAAGCAAATGTATTACTTTACTGGTTTATCCTTCTTGATTCAGGCACACAGTTTTTATTTTTAAGTATGCTTCATTGTAAATATTTATTCACCATTTAGTTCATGTTCTAATTACTGCCATTATTTTAACTTGTGTATTAAAAGTAAATTTTTATAGTGTTACCATTATCATTATTTATCTGTGACATTTCTTTTGAACGCATTTATAATGGTTCAATTGTTACTCTAAATTGTCCTGTGTTACATTTCCTTCCATGTCCAAGATAAATTCATCATTTGTTTCAAAGTACAACATGTTACCTCTTTTTGGACATTTTAATATTAGGTTTATTGACATATTCTACTATCTCTCGTGATGCTTCATCTTATATGTATATGGGTATATTATAGTATTATAGATTTGTTGTTTCAGTTGGGCATTTGTGTGCACACCATTTCATTTATCTTTGTTTTTATTGGTGGCCAATATAGTATTGATCTCTCTTTTTTTCAATTGTATAATATATGTCTGCGCAATTTGATTAATTTCATAAGACACACTTATACTTTGGATAGTAGTTTTTTGGTCATCATTTTAATTGTTTTTTAACTTTACGTTCATGTTGTGGGTGTGTGATGGTATGCACCTGTTGCTCATTTATTTTGGGCTACAGATACAGGTGCTCCAATTCACACACACTATAATAGAGTGTTTGTCATGCAAACGGATCACTCTTTGACAAAGGCCTGACGGGCTGAAACGCGTCAGAGGATCCGTTTGCACACTGTGCCAATAAAGATTTTATCGTCACTACATCAGCCTTCTCGTATCTCTTCATCTCGGCTGTGCTGCGTCGATACCTCCTGGGGGAGGATCTCCATAGCATTGCTGACCATCGTCAGCACGCCGGGCTGTTGATGGTATTCTACTGGTGCCCCTGCTGAACCCGGAAGTCCTGACACTGCCGCCGGTCACATGACCACCCACCGCGACGGAGTGGGTGCAGGGTTGGCGGCTGGAAGAGGTGTCGGCTGCTCGCGGCGATACACTACATTGATCCAGTATTTCCTACTATACAGAGGAGTCACTGCAGGAGGACCGGCGGTTCCACAAAAGACACGAGGACCTGGATGTTACGGTGCCATCAACCCCTCTCGTGAGTGATCTTGTCTGTCTCTACACTATTGATACTTGATACCAGCCAACTGTTGTGAAGGACTGTGTTTATATACTCACCTGTTTGGGGCTTGCCATAACCGGTGTCCCATGATTATTTTCATAATAGGTAAACACTAGGGTAGAGTGGGGGGAGGGGAAGGGGAAGGGAACCCTCGCAACTGCTAAATCTATATTGTCCGAGGTGCTACTATCTGGGGTGAGTGATGAATTGATACTGTGGGTAGAATAGAACCCCAATGGAGAGCACTCTGCAGATGCACATTTATACAGGGGACAGGAATAAGGGTGTGTATAGTGATGAGTGAATTGTGCACGTTAAAACACTTTATTGGAGTCTTGACTCAAGGTTAAAATACAGATGGTGGGTATATCAGTGAAAAAACATGTAAAGCAATTGGGTCATCGCTCGAGACACATTAAATAATTGTGTCTAGCACTGTATTCACACTGCACTATATAAGTGAACAATGACCCATTTAATGGTATGAAACAATTTAAAAGCCACTATCAACACTATAGTGGAACAATTAATAAAAAACACACACAAATAGCTGTGAATTACCCTCACAGTACACACAGAAAACCGGATTTATACGCGAAACCAGATTTATACGTGGCAAAGATCTACATCCACACCTATGAAAGGGGGTCAACGCTCTTATAACAAGAAAAAATCTACCAACAAAGGTAATCAATCAAAGAATACAACACAGACACCATCAAAACCTATCCTAAAGAAACAAAGTGATGCATCTAGCATGGACTCGGATGCTTCAGATCTGGATTTCAGAGGCATGGAGTCTCCTTTTCAGAGGGTCCCAGAGTATCTACAAATGCCGCCAGGGGCGAGGAGCAGACATATGGCTCCATGTCGGTTCGAGACAATCCATATTCATCCATGTGTACACAGGCAAAAAATGGTACACGCACAGACGGACGAGACGTTCTCAAAGACGGAAACGACTATGGGAGGAAAGAAAGAAGTTTTAGACATCAACAATGTCATCAACATCTCTGGAGTTGACTTGAGTTTGGAGCAACTCAGTCTACTCAATAGAGGTTTCAATTTTGCTCCCGATTCCAACTTTTCTTTGTTTGATACCATAATAGATGTACATAAATTCACTAGAAAACTTAGTTTAAAATTTTATTTTTTGCAAAAAAAGAGGATGAAATTAATGTTCGACCGCCTCATGTAAGTGTGGAGGAAGATACATCTCCTATAGTCGACAATCAAGAAAAAACACTTTCATTCCAAGAAATAAGTGTCATTCAAGATTTGGACAATCTGCTTATGGAACAAAATGAACAATCTGAAGCTTACATTAATGTTGATCTTAATTCCTTCCTAGACAACGTCCATACAGGCTTCAAAAAGAAGTCATTATTCTGTCCCAATTTTGCCAAGGGACCCCACTTGACTACGTTTGAACGATTAGTCGAGAGAGACCTAAATTTATTATCCAAAAATGTGTCTATGGGAACACATTTTACCAATCTCTCTCGTTTAGAACTTCAACAACTAAGTGATTTACAAAAAGATAAGTCACTCATAATCAAAAACGCAGACAAGGGGGGTGCCATTATTGTTCAATCCTCACAATCCTATGAGTGGGAAGCTTTGCGCCAACTCAATGATACTGTGTTATACTCTAGGTTGCCATCATGCAATCCCACTGTTTCATTCAGGAGAGAACTGGTTGAATTGTTAGAACTGGGAAAGATTTAGCAAGTTATAAACAAGAAAGAATGTGAGTTTCTGTTGCCTTCATGTCCCATCGTGCCGATATTCCACCATCTCCCAAAGATCCATAAATCGCTGGAGAACCCTCCGGGGCGTCCCATAGTCTCCAGCATTGGATCTTTGGGAGATGGTCTCTCTCGGTACGTTGACTCATTCCTGCAACCTCTGGTCAGGCTTTTACCTTCCTACATTAGAGATACAGCCGATCTGATTAAATCACTCAAAGAAATACAGTGGTGTAAAACTTACCGCTGGGTTACAATGGATGTCTCATCCCTTTATAGCATTATTGACCATGACCAGGGGATGACTGCTGTACAACACTATTTACACAAAACTGATCTATCGGGAGCACAACAAATTTTTTTGTTAGATTCCATCAAATTTCTTCTTAATCACAATTACTTTATGTTTGACAATCATTTCTTCCTTCAATCACGGGGTACAGCAATGGGGACTTCTTCGCCCCATCTTATGCGAATTTGTTTATGGGTTTTTGGGAGAGCACTCACATTTATGGTAGCAATAATATGTTTAGAGATCACATTGTTTTTTTTAAGAGATATATCGATGACCTGATCCTCATTTGGGACGGTACTATTGATATGTTAGGTACATTCATCGATATTCTCAACACGAATCAGTTCAATTTGAATTTCACTATTGATAATCACCTCACAAGTATAAATTATTTAGATCTACATTTATACATTGATTTATCCTGTACCATCCAGATGGAGGTATACAGGAAGATCAATTCACGAAATACCTTTCTGAGATTTGACAGCAGTCATCCCAGGCCATTAATAAAAGGCATACCAAAAAGTCAATATATCAGACAAAGACGAATATGTTCTTCGGATGAGACATTCATTGACCATTCTAGGAACCTGACTGAGAGATTTAGACAATGCGGGTATGATGAATTAACTTTAAAAAATGCCTTTGAAAATGCATAAAAATTAAATAGAGACTGTCTCATTGCTGTGGAGTTAAAACCACTAAAAATAATTCTAATAAGGATTTGAATTCATACACAAATGACACAGGAACTCCATTTTTCATAACCAAATATAGCACACAGGCACAACAAGTAAAGAGCATTATTAGCAGACATTGGAACATTCTAAAACTTGACAATGATCTGATTCCATTTATTAAACAGGGCCCAAGAACAGTCTTTACGAAAGCTAAAACCCTTGCAAATTATCTTTCCCCCAGTCTTTACACTCCCAATGTTCAAACAACTTCATTGTTAAAAACAAAAGGCTTTTTCAGATGCGGCCAATGCAAGATTTGCAAATATGCTAGGCCAGCTAAAAACATTGAAGTTTACAGAATAAAAAAACCTTATGAGATTAAAACCTTCATAAATTTCAATACACAGTTTGTAGTTAATTATATATGGTGTAAATGCTCTAAGGGGTACATTGGCAGGACAATAAGACCACTAAAACAACGTATAATGGAACACGTGAGATTTATTAGAATCAAAGACACACAACATCCAGTGTCAAGACATTTTGTAGAATGTCCCCAGGGCGGACTTTCAAATTTCAATTTTATGGCAATCGAGTATGTAGAAATATTAAAACGTGGGGGTGACAGGTTAAACATCTTAAATAAACGAGAAATGTATTGGATGTTTCAATTTAATACTAGGACCCCTCAAGGGCTCAATGTAGACTGGGAACTGCAGCATTTTTTGTAAATAATTGTTATGTTACAAATTGTTTAGAAATTTAACATGAAAAATTTTCTGTGTAAATTTTCTGTGTAAATATAGTACAATAAGCCTGGAATATGGGAAAAAAAGTTTCTTGATTTTGTTTCATCTAAACATTGAAATATCTGATTTATCTTCTTTAAAGGTATTATTGTGTTATGGTATAATAACACTATTACAATGATCTATTTAGTCAGATGATATCCAAGGCTTAACATATACATATTCTTATCCCATTAATACAATTTATTTGAGTTTAATTAAACTCTTCTTGCTAGCTAATAACAGGTATAATTGTATTACATCTGAATCCATGTTAGATTGCACAATCACTTTAATCTTTTTGTAAACAAGCTATCCATAAAACCCTGTCCTGATGAGACAGTATGTCTTTTTGAGTAATACAATATTCAATCAATAAGATTTATCATGATTTAGATATCATGTATATGTGGTTAATACCACATTCAGGGTCTAACTGTATATATTTTCTGTGTGTACTGTGAGGGTAATTCACAGCTATTTGTGTGTGTTTTTTATTAATTGTTCCACTATAGTGTTGATAGTGGCTTTTAAATTGTTTCATACCATTACATGGGTCATTGTTCACTTATATAGTGCAGTGTGAATACAGTGCTAGACACAATTATTTAATGTGTCTCAAGCGATGACCCAATTGCTTTACATGTTTTTTCACTGATATACCCCCACCATCCTCTGTCCTCCGATCAAATTGTCATAGATCTTTTGTTTACATCCAGGACGTTCCGTTCGTATAGACCTATGATTGGTCGGACGGGCCATCACGTCATCAAGGGGAGGATACATTACCTCCCCCGCAATTACAGAGTGAAATACAGCTGTTTTTTTCTAAGGCTTACGTGCCTCACACCAGCTAGAGGGGAGTGACGCCTCCCATGCTTCTGATTGGCTCTTATCACACAGCATCATGGGACAGGACATGGAATTGTGGGTATTTAAGTATACGATCTCTATGAGTGATTCTTCTCTTTGATAAAGCGTGGGATACCACGTGAAACGCGTTAGAGTGTCCTTTTGGCTGTTTTTACTATGCCCAAAATAAATTTTTGCACCTAGGAATTGTAGTTTGCAGTTTGTGGTTTTAAAAATTTCTACAGCAGCAGCAGATGCACCGCCGTTTTTCCTGCATTTCTTCCACTTGTTTCCTGGTAGGAGCACGCTTGACAGAACAGGATATCCCCAAGGTCAGCAGTGAGTAATTCATTTACTTCATTATGTGATCAGTCCCACACACGGTTACCTAGACAACCACATAAGATTTACCTATATGGCTAGTGGCAAGTCTATGGGAGTGTGTTTTAACATTGGACTATTTGGAATCCTGGGTCTTATGAACTGTCTTATGCTATGAAGATGTTTATACAATATATCATGATTCAACATTGCCTACTCCTGGTTAGCATCACAAGTGGGATTTAACCCTCCCCTTTCCTTACGGGAATATAGACAACTTTTGGGAGGACACTTACGTTTGGTATCCTATCTGTTCGAATTCACAGTTTAATATCTGATTGGCTGTTGTTTATGTAAATACGCGTATGTGACCTAGTGCGTGTTCTCCTGACGAAGCACGTAGTGCGAAACGCGTGGAGGTCACGACAGGTCACTCTGCGCGTGTTTCTGACAGGCTGAGAAAGCGTTTGCAGGAAGCTCCGGCGGTGTTTAAATCTCTGCGGTGGCGTGATCGGGATCTCTATACATTCGCCGCGGCACCCGTCCCGGGCTTCAGTGTAAGTCTCCGTCTCCCCCTGCCAGTCCTAAACAGTTGTTTAACTATAATATAGTCTTATCAGGATTCAGTTATCCTGATTAGGGAACACTGTCCTTTTTTATTTTTCATTCAATTGTTTTATTGTGTGTTATGCGTTTGGTGGACTTAGTTTAATTAGGTAGCAGTAATCTACCATAGGGTTTGGATTTCTGTTAGTGAACTTAGTTCTGTGACGCATATGTACTGAGGTGGGGTTGGATCCCCTCGGTTACTTTTTATTAATTAATATTTTACTAGCATTAATCTCTGGTGCGCATTGTGTGCATTCTTTTCCTTAGTTGGTAGTAGGTATTATTTGAAGACCACATGACTCCTTGATAAAGTACCTACCGGTCCGAAACGCGTAGGAGGTGACTCCTTGATAAAGGACCTACTGGTCCGAAACGCGTAGGAGGTGCGTTTTTGTCCCCATGGGGAGTATCATTGTAACCAGTCATGTACTGAAATAAAGGACATTTACTTTTATTCCACCTGGCTCCCTGGCTGTGCGCCATTTGCTGCTGTTTGTTGCTGTTCTCGGATTTACTTTCCTGGCTGGCACGCCACAACTACACTACCGACACACTTTATTAAAGTGTGGCCGGTACCACAAGCCGGGAGATTTCCCGGCTTGCTAGTGGCCACCCCTCGGCGTGCCGCACGTCATAGACGCGCGGTCACGCGTCTTCGGGAGCCTGCGCCCCCTGCACGCGCGTCCAGGGCTCCCCAAGGGAGCCCTGGTGTCCCGCGATCGCGGGACGGCGGCAGAGGGTTCCGGGGGACCCGGCGGACCCGGCAGCGATAGGGAGAGCGCCCCGATCGGAGGGCGCTCTTCCGCTGCTTCGGCGCGCGCCCGTCACTCTCGGGCGCGCGCCAGGCTACTGCTGCGGCCAAGAACGGGCAAATGCTCGAATAAACTTGGCCGCAGCAGTACCTGCTTTGGATTACACAGGAGTGGGTAAGAGACATTATTTTTGACTTCAATAGTTGAGTACTTGGATGCTATATTTCCCATAGTGACTCACAGGTCATTTCATACGTATACCCACTCCTTATCCAACATTGGAGTTCTTATGTACTTATTATTCTATTGAATCAAGTGTCACTGGGTGGAGCACCCCATTTGTTTTTCTCATTATTTGAAGACCACATGTTCCTCCCATATCAACGTATAAAGCTGTCATTTATATATACAGTATCTTGATCTGTATCTGCGGCTGTCACTGAGTAGTATTACTAAGGGGGCAATTTATTATGTGCTGAAACGGCCAAAACCCGGAGTTTAGAGTGAACTTGTAATTTGATAGTGCAGCCAACCACCTGTGTCCGGTGGCATCCAGTTTAGCGGATGTCTGGATATAGGTCAATGGGTTGTTGTCTCTCCGTACCTCGAAAGAGACTCCGTATAAGTAGTCGTGGAGTTTATTGACTACCGCCCAATTTAGTATGAGGAACTCCAGTTTGTGAACCGGGTAGTTTTGCTCACTTGGTGTCAAGCTTCGGCTCACATACACCACTGTGCGGAGACTGGCAGGGTACTTTTGATGCAGGACAGCTAGCTCCAAGACCGTTGAAACTGGCATCCACATTCAGGATATACAGATGCTCGGGGTCGGCGTAGGTCAAGACCGATGCTTTCGTGAGACTTTTCTTTAGTCCTGTGAGCGCCTATTTGCAGGCGGATGTCCACTTGTCTCCGAAGGGTGTCCCGGGTGATGCGGCCTTCTGTCGAGGTTCCTCTGGGTAGATCTTCTGGAAAAAATTGAGGACCATGGCCTTGCTGGAGTAGACTTCCATGAAGCAGAGTTAGTATCCACAGAACTTCTGGTCTGGTCTGGGCCAGTTCACTATGGTTTCAACCTTTGCGGGGTCGGTCTGCAGACACTATCTGACCCACGTAGGTGACTGACATGCGTCAGAACCGGCATTTGTCCAGGGACCACTTCTGGCCATCTTTACCCAGTCTATTTAGTACCTTCAGGAGGCGCTCCTCATTCTCTTCTAGAGTATTACCGAACACGATGATATCATCCAGGTAGACTAAGCATTCCCGGGATTCATATCCCCGATAGTCTTCTCCATCAACATCTGGAATGTTGCCGGGGCCCCACAAATGCTTTGGGGAATTCGGGTGAACTGATAGAACCCAATGGGGCAGTCAAACGCAGTCATCTCCTGGTCTTCGGCGCTCATGGGTACCTGGTAGAATCCAGACCTGACTTTTGGACAGAGCGCTGAGGATCTCTTCTATCCATGGCAGAGCATACTGATCGGGTACCGTGCGACTGTTCTACACATGTGACCTGTCTACACATAGGTGGACGGACTCATTCTTCTTACGTACTACCACTATGGGGGAGGCATAGGTGTTTCAGGACTCTGTTACGATGCCCGACATCTCCATCTCTTCATGACGTCTCTCACATCCTCCACATTACTGGGAGCAATGCATCTGGAACGCTCTCGGAATGGCGTCATTCAGCAAGATCGTGTGCTGGTCTCTCTTGCTGCAGCCTATATCCATCTCGCTGGTGAAGAACACCTCTCTCTACTCCTCTAATCTGGCACACAGCCATTTCTTCCATTCCACGGGCAGGGTCGATTCCCCGAAGTCGAACTGATAGGTTACATTAGTTCAAAAGGATGTGACATAATCCCTTAAAGTGACGTCACATCCTTTTGAACTAATGTAACCTATCACATGGTACAGCAACCAATGGGATTGTCTTCAATCCCTGCAGGGACCACCCAAGGGCCCACAGATACCTGTAAAGACCACCTGAGGACCCCAGACACCCGCGGCCTCTCGTATCAATCATGTGGGGTAGAGGAGGTGGATATTAGTGTTGTTGTGTTTTTAATGTTTATTTTGGGTAGCAGCTGTTTTAATATACATTTTATTACTAGTGTAGAGGATCAGGGTGCTCCGGAGCAGAACTGCGTTAATGTGAGGTCCGAGGACCCCTGCTTCCCGAGATACAGACCCTGTTATGTGGAGCTGGTATCTCCTATGCATTTAAATGTCCCGTGTCACGTGACCGTGGGAATAAAATACATAGTAGATACCGGCACCCCATAACAGGGCCGATATCTTGGGAACAAGGGGGTCTCCGGACTTGAAATCAACGCAGTTCTGCTCCGGAGAACCCCTGCTCATCTACACCAGTAATAAAATGTATGTTATAAAACATTAATTTCAGACGAGATATGCACAGGGAGAGGCGGCTCTCTCTGTGCAGCTCTCTCTGCAGCAGCAAGAAATTGCCGGGTAAGCCCTTTTCAGAGAGGTGATCATCACACCGCCGGCTACCCATTTTTGGAATTTTGCAACCACAGGTAATTCAGGCTTTCTGAATACCATAATAACAAAGCTCAAAAAAATGGCGATTTAAATGGCCTGGTGATTTTTTATGAATGCTTAGAGCAGTGTTTCCCAATTAAATTTAGTCGTGGAACCCTTTTATATTTTGTAAAACAGAATGGAACCCCTTAAATATTTTCTTAGTTCAAGATCATTTTTAAAGACCCCCCACCGACCAAATACATTTTTAATAGACCCCCACCGCCCCAATACATTTTTATAGAACCCCACGCCCTAATACATTTTTAATAGACCCCTACAGCCCCAATGCATTTTTAAAAGACACCCACCGCCCCAATACATTTTTAAAAGAGCCCCACAGCCCCAATACATTTTTAAAAGACCCCCACCGCCCCAATACATTTTTAAAAGACCCCCACCGCTCCCTCCCCCCAGTGTCTCTCTCCCTCCCCAGTGTGTCTCTCACTCCCTCCCCACAGTGTCTCTCCCTACAGCCAGTGTTTCACTTCCTCCCCCCAGTGTCTCTCTCGCCTTCCCCCAGTGTGTCTCATCTGCCCCCAATATGTCTCACACCCCCATGTTTCTCTTTCACCCCCCTCTGCCCATGTCTCTCTTTCACCCCCCTCTGCCCATGTCTCTCTTTTACCCCATCCTCAGCCCTTGTCTCTCTTTCACCCCCCTGTCCATGTTTCTCTTTCACCCCCCCTCTGCCCATGCCTCTCTTTCACCCCCCCTCTGTCCATGTTTCTCGTATCTTTCATCACACCCCCATCTCGGCCTTGTCTCCCTTTACCCTCCCCTCTTGCCCATGTTTCTCTTTCACCCCCCCCTGCCATTGGTCTCTCTTTCACCCCCCCCCTCGCCCACGTTTCTCTTTACCCCCCGCTCCGCTGTGTGCTCTTTCACCCCCCCTCTGTCCATGTTTCTCTTTCACTTTCACCCCCCCCCCCCCCCTCCCCTGCCCATGTCTCTCTTTTACCTCCTCTGCCCATTTCTCTCTTACACAATGACCCACACACTCTCTCACACACTCTCACACACACACTCTCTCTCATACACTCATTCTCTCTCTCTCATACACACATACTCACTCTCACCGTATCAAAGGCAGACGAGGTGCTTGCTGCATTAGCTGTGTAGCACAGCGCCACCTAATGCCTGACTTAGAAATTACAGCTACAGACAGACTGCTTTTTTGATGGGGAAATCCAGCAGTCAGTGCAGGCAGCCCGTCTGTCGGCGGAACCCCTGGGACTGCTCCACGGAACACAAGGGTTCCGCGGAACCCCATTTGGGAAACGCTGGCTTAGAGCATAGGCCCCCATGTCATTTTGGGTAATTTATATTTTGTCAGTGGAGGACTTTGAACATTCAACAATCTACTAATGTGGTTGTCCTATTTTCTAAAATTTATGCAGTTGGGTATTTTTTTAATTGAATTTTGAATACCTAATAGTTTTTAAAATAGGAATGGGATGTGGCCAACTGATGAGCATATATTTTTTTGTATCATAATTTTCAGTCCTGGTCGATCCACTGCTGGATGAAGGCCTTCCCAATGATCATTAAGGTACTGCAGTTGTAAGCATCTCTACTCCATGTTGTGCCAAAAATAATCTGATTTCCTCTTCCCATCTTACTTTTGGTCATCTTCTTTGTCTTTTGATATCTCCAGTTGAGTACCATCTTTGTCCAACAATGGTAATTTCATCTTGCGATACTGTACTGTATGTCCAATTTCCTGTCATTTTAATTTCCAACCTATATCATAATGCATACCTATTATATTATTTTGCCATACTCTTTGCATAATGCCCAGCTCACAACTGAAGCTTCTGAATTGTCTTAACTTTTAAGGTTCAAGTTTCACATCCATATGCGAGCACATTTAGGATACAAATCTCTTACTTAATTAAACCACTTGAAAAAAAGAATGCAAATATTTTTTTATTTGTACAGTATATCAGGATTCTCACTGTATTCTGATGAGACTATACAAAAAAAAGGCTAATATTACATACACAGCATTATTCATGCAAAAATGTATAATGTTTTATTTATTTTTCATTTCATAATTTTAGAATTATGTACCATTGTCATCAATTTGAATGATATTGCAATATGCTTTTAAAATATTAACATTGCATAATACAGTAAGTTCATATTTTTACATATTTTTAATTGTATCCAATAAACATATATGAATATTTATTATACTTTAAATAAGTAATTTTACATTTACCATGAAATAGACACAATAAAAAACATAATCCATCCAGTGCTGTAGTGTACCAGGCACTGGAGTAACAGGGTTAATTCCATGCTCTTTCTAAGTATCTTGGCAGCTAACATTTTAAAAATCAACTTTGTTTAAGAAAAAAAATGTGAGGTTTCAAATAGCAGTCTCAGCTGCCAGACGCAGGTGCATCGTTTATTTGAAGTGTAAAAGTTTGGCAACTGGCAGGACAGATATGTACATGGTATCTCTAAATTAACAACAATATAGTATGTACATTTATGAAAGTCCTAATGTAATTCAATTTTGAGCCAGACTACTGATTCCAACAAATACTTTGTATTTCTGATTCCAAGTCTGATTTCTGACCTTTTAACCTTTTGCAGTCTTTGGACAGATTATGCCTCCATAATGGGATTATCCATTAAACTGCAAAACTCCCATTGATTTCAGTAGGAGTTTCTGTGCAATAGCGCTCTGATCGGCAATATCACAGATTATTGAATAACCCCCCATGTGTTTTCTCCACCTACTTTGGTTGCAGGCCTCTGATATCATGGGTCTAATAGTTTCAGAATTAATCAAATAAATAGGAGCCTGACACATTCCATTAGCCACCAAATCCTGCTGCTTGGTACTAACATGCAAAGCTACTCATTGCCAGCTGTGATTGCCTTATTTTCCGTATACTGTAAGTGGATTGCAAAATAGTGAAAGTTGACTTTAGTAACTATGTGTGCTCTTTTTATAGGCTAGTTATTGTAATCATTCTCATGAAACCAATATATTAATATTTCACATTTCAATAAATAAATCTGAAGCTGACATGCCTAAATATTCGTCTGTAGGATCAATATTTACTTCTAACATCTATTGAATTGTATTTATTTGACTGCACTGCATTTGAAGCAAAATCACTTGAAAGAAAGTGAGTTTACTCTTTACAGTGAATTGTTTAAATTCATGTACATGTACAGTATACTTCTGTATACTGTGATGTTAAAATAAACAAAATATATACACAATTCCAAGTTGTGGAGATAATTGATGGTGCCTCAGAAGTACAGTACTGTACATAAAATGACTACCCAATGTCATATACATTTGTTTGGTAACAGAATAAATAAATCTATAAAATAAATACACAATCCCTAGTTGTGGACATACAGTAATTGATGGTGCCTCAGAGATACTGTACATAAACTGACTACCTAATGTCATATACATTTGTTGTGGTACCAGAAGAATCATCAGCCTAAGTCAGTCAAAACTGAGTTAATATCACAGTATATTATGTATGTATGTACTGTATGTATGTCTTTATTTATATAGCGCCATTAATATACATAGCACTTCACAGTAGTAATACACGTGGCAATTATATAAAAAAACAAATAATACAAATAAAAGAACATGGGAATAAGTGCTTCAGACATAGAAATTAACATTTAGGAAAAGGAGTCCATGCTCCAAAGAGCAATCTAAGTGGTAGGTAGGAAGAACGTACAGAGATAGTAGGTGGGCATTCTGGTAAGTGCGTCTGCAGGGGGCCAAGATTTATTTATCAGGTGTACAGTATTAGCCACAGAGTTTACTCATATGCTTTATTAAGCAGTTGTGTTTTAAGGTGGGTCTTAAAGGTGGATAGAGAGGGTGCTAGTCGGGTATTGAGGGAAGGGCATTCCAGAGGTGTGGGGCAGTCAGTGAGAAAGGTTTAAGGTGGGAGAGGGCTTTAGATACAAAGGGGTAGAGAGAAGACATCATTGAGCGGAACACAAGAGTTGGGATGATAGCGAGAAATTAGGGCTGACATGTAAGGTGGGGCAGAAGAGTGTAAAGCTTTAAAAGTGAGGAGGAAAAGTGATTTGATCGGAAGCCAGGAGAGTGATTTCAGCAGGGGATACGCTGAGACAGATATAGGAAAGAATAGAGTGATTCTGGATGCAGTATTTAGGATAAATTGTAGGGGAGAAAGGTGAGATGCAGGAAGGTCAGACAGCAGGAGGTTACAGTAATCGAGATGGGAGAGAATGAGAGACTGTGTCAGAGTTTTAGCAGTCAAGCAACAGAGGAAAGGGCATATCTTTGTAATATTGCAGAGGAAAAAGCGACAGGTTTTAGATATGTTTTGCATGTGAGAGGAGAATGTGAGAGAGGAGTCGAGTGTGATCCCTAGGCAGCGTGCTTGCGCTACTGGGTGTATGACAGAACTTCCAACAGTAATGTGGACGGAGGTAGTGGGGCCAGATTTGGGATGAAATATGAGGAGCTCTGTTTTTGACATGTTTCGTTTAAGTCGATGGAGGGCCATCCAGGATGATATCACAGAGAGACATTCAGAAACTTTTGTCTGTACAGCAGGTGGAAGGTCAGGGGTTCAGAAGTAAATTTGTGTGTCGTCAGCATAGATGTGATATTTGAACCCAAGAGATGTGATTAAGTCACCTAGAGAGAGTGTGTACAGAAAAAAAGAGGAGATGTCCCATGACAGAGCCCTGGTGTACCCCCACAGAGATATCAATAGAGGAGGAGGTGTTAGCTGAAGAGACACTGAAAGTACGATGGAAGAGGTGAGAGGAGATCCAGGATAGAGCTTTGTTCTGAATACCAAGAGTATGGAGAATGTGAAGGAGGAGAGGGTGGTCCACGGTATCAAGTGCTGCAGAGAGATCGAGTAATATGAGCCGAGTGTAATGACCTTTTGCAGCATGGAGGTCATTAGTTATTTTAGGGAGGGCTGTTTTAGTGGAGTGAGCAGTGTGGAAGCCAGATTGTAGAGGGTCTAGGAGAGAATAGGTGGTGAGAAAATGGAGCAGGCGAGAGAATAAAAGACGTTCAAGGAGTTAAGAGGCAAAATGCAGGAGGAAGACAAAATACAGTACATTATTAACGCAGATATTTTGAACATTTCTAACGTTCAAAAATCCATGTGAATGATAATACTGTAAGACATTCTGTAAAAAAAAATAGAGCATTTTTGTGGTATAGCTAACACAACAAAAATGGCAGTATGGTTGGAAGACTTGATAACATGATATTATACAGCATGTAAAACCAGAGACAAAACATAAAACACAGACAAAGCTCAGTTTTAGCACATCCAGTGAGACTCATACACGGTACAGTGCCTAAATATATATAAAATATCTAATAAGTAAAATGGTCTTTTAGTTTGACATTTTTGCCAAAATTGGTGTAAGCCCCTGAGCCAACGCCACGGCAGACCACATATCAGGGGTCCCTAACGCTAATATAAATTCTTAATACCTGTGTAATAACAGGAAGAAATTATTTAGTAAATCTGTCAATATTAGTTGCAAAGTTCTAAGTCTGACTGAAGCTTTTTATTAACCTGTACATTACCAGAGAAAGCACTCTGTATTAGAGATTCACAGCCAAACTGCAAGCAGGCAAGTTCCCCTGAGTGGAAGATGCTATGGGACCGTTAGGGACCCCTGATATGTGGTCTGCCGTGGCGTTGGCTCAGGGGCTTACAACAATTTTGGCCAAAAATGTCAAACTAAAAGACCATTTTACTTATTAGATTTTATACATATATATTTAGGCACTGTACCGTGTATGAGTCTCACTGGATGTGCTAAAACTGAGCTTTTGTCTGTGTTTATGTTTTTCTCTGGTTTTAAATAATATTGCCATGCTCAGTAGCACTCCTCTGTGACACTCATATGCTTATATATGTTGTGGTCATTTGGGGGGTTCAATATAAGCTTGTTAGGTGTCCAGTATGTTATACAATTCTTGTCCAGCTAGTCATGGCTGATTGGAGGGTGGCAACCTCCTTCCTAATTTAAGCTCACCCCCTCCCACATTTAAATGGTTATGGCTCACTCCATAGCATCTTCCACTCAGGGGAACTTGCCTGCTTGCAGTTTGGCTGTGACATCTCTAATACAGAGTGCTTTTCCGGTAATATACGGTTAATAAAAGCTTCAGTCGAACTTAGAACTTTGCAACTAATAGACAGATTTACATAAATCATTCTTCCTGTTATTACACGGTTTTATAATATTATATTAGCGTTAGGGACCCCTGATATGTGGTCTGCCGTGGCGTTGGCTCAGGGGCTTACAACAATTTTGCCAAAAATGTCAAAACTAAAAGACCATTTTATTATTAGTATTTATATACATATATATTTAGGCACTGTACCGTGTATGAGTCTCACACTGGATGTGCTAAAACTGAGCTTTGTCTGTGTTTTATGTTTTGTCTCTGGTTTTAAATATATATTGCCATGGCCTCAAGTAAGCCAGCTCCTCTTTCTACTAGGGTCTATTACTATATATTGATTGTGGATCATTTTGGGGGTTCAATAGGAGCTTGTTAGGTGTCCAGTATATTATACAGCATGGAAAGTTCTATAAGGCTGTGCTGAAAGTAAACAAGCTGGCAGTGCTATTGGGAGGGAGAGAGAACACACTTAGGCCATAAGGAGTGTGACGGTAGGGGTAGCTGTCATCACAACGTAAATTGGTCGCCTATGTAAGGCTGATTTTGACCAAATGTGCTTTATGTCTGGGGAAGAATAGGAAATTTAAAATAGTATGTCTGTAAATATCAGTAAAAACACTTTATTCCCTGTGAATGCAATCTCCCAGTTTAGTGAAGCCAGCAATGTAATGTGAAGTGATTTGTGATCTGTCTGTAATCACTGTTATGTGATTTGAGTGTCAACCCTGTAAATGTGGATTGTGCTTTGTATGTAATTATTTCTAGGCAAGCACACTGGGTAATTCACTTAGCCTAAATACTTGCATAGATATACAGGATTCAGACAATGGCTGGGAGCTGCAAGGTGTCAAGACACTTGGTGAGTGGGGATGGGCTCTCAGCAAAGAGGGCCTGTGTTCCCTGCAGACTCTGTGGCTCCTACGCAGCAGGAGGTCTTGAGTACCTTAGCATGCCCCCTCCCCCACCAGTGTAGCCAAGCAAGCCCCCAGCTGCGGATTGACGACACCATCTTAATCCCTGCTCTTGTTGGTCAGCGGCTCCTTTTCCATAGTAAAGATAGACACAAGGGCTATGTTAGGAGTGCTGCTGATCAGGAGCACCAGAGCATCTTTGGAGTTTGATGGAGAACATCTTTGGAGTTTGATGGAGAACATCTTTGGAGTATGACAGAGTGTGGAGTTTGACGGCAATTCCACTTGAGGAATTTACAAAGTGGTTGCTGTGTGTCAGCACTTTGTGAGACAGTACCTGGAGAAGAAGCGTACAGTATAAGCATACTGAAGCAGGCGCCCTTCACCTATTGAGGCTATGGTCTTCTCCCAGGTCCCCAGTTGGTGAGTGTATGTCATGACTGTGTATTTTGTGTATTTGCTGGTTCTGCCAGATAAACCCTGTTTATTCAATTACTTTGTCCTGTGCTTGGTGATAGTGATCCTGGAAGGTTTTTGGTGTTAAAAGTGCTGGTCTTCCGTGACAAGGAGTTGGATGTTGGTTGTTAGTTTTTTAAGAAATTTGATATTTTGAGTGGTTTGTAGTGGGCTATTTGTAGTTTGTGAGTTTGAGTGCTTATGTATTTTTTCTATTATCATATTTGTAAGTAAGTTGTCTTTGTTTGACAGGGTTGTATAGTTAGTGTGTTCAATTGTGAGTGTGGGGTTTGTGTCTGAGATGGAGATGGAGTAGAGTATGAGAGGGATGAGTGACGGTGAGAGAAGGCACGGTGGGAGTGGTGTTGAGAGGAGGAGTAGAATAAGTGGTGGAGAGAGGAGGATTGGAAGAAGTGGTGGTGAGATGAGGTGCAGTGGGAGTGACAAGAGGAATCTTGGAGTTGTGGAGGATTGGGGGAAGGAGATTAGAAGGGATGGGAGACAGGTGAGGAGAGATGGGGAACTGGAGGGGAAGAAGTGAGAGGAGATGGCAGAGGAAACTAGGTGGAGTCATCAGTGATTCAGGGCTCAGTGCCAAACCCATACAGAGAAACCAGTAGTGAAGCTGAAGAGACAGAGAACAAAAAAGTTGCATAAACACATTAAGTAAATTGTAATGCATAATTGTTATATGAACAATTTCAAGGAGAAGACTACACAGATGTCTATATAAATATAACAAATTACAGTAAAACATATTCTAATTATATATTTCAACCTTACACATAACATAACAGATATGAGAAGAATATCTTCATTCAAAATTTGAGAAACATAAATTGGTCATTATTTAAAATATATATATTTTGTATTTCTAGATCATCCTGGTGTCAACAATGCTAGACTGTATAATATACAGTAACAATCTTCTGTGGAAGAAGAAACCTCTGGAGGGCAGCAAAGACAGTCATATTGTGATGAAACTGTCATCTTAACCTTGTAGTTTTATCGTCACAAGAGTCCCAAATACTGAAGGCACAGTGCCTCAAACCTGAAGTGACCATTGAATATCATCCTAATCTTAAAAAGTGGGGACAAAAACACTGTTTCAAACTGCAGGCAAATCTCTCTTCTCCCATTACTATCCAAAGTCATGAAATATGTGTCCTCTACCAATTAAGTGATTACTATAGCAAGACAAATTAATTTAGCCAACTCCAATCTTGCTTTCATCCCAAACACTCCATGGTAGTGCTCTGAATAGGGAAAGATGCTTTAAACTGGTGTCATTCCTACCTATCAGGCAAATCCCAACATGTGTCTATCTCGGACACTAACTCCAACCCCTTGAATATCACCTGCAGTGTCCCGCAAGGCTCTGTTCTGGGGTCCCTACTCTTCTCAGTATTTATCAATTTCTACCTTCAGCTCGTAAAGGAGCTTCAATACACATGTATGTGGATGACACAATATTATGTGCATGCAGCACTCACCTCTCTGACCTTGGACATGTACTTCAATCTGATTTTTTGAGACTTGAAATTGGATTTCCCAAAACAAACTGTTTTTAAACACTGACAAGACTGTAATAATAGTATTTGGGACCAGGCTAAATTTCTAAAGCTACCAATGAATGAGCTCCAGATCAGAACCAACACTAATACCATCCTTGCCCCTGTTACTAGTTTTAAATATCTGGGCATATGGTTTGACTCCCATTTAACATTTTGGTTGCACATTGATACCCTGGCATTCAAAACCTATGCCAAACTAGGTGTACTTTTTAGGAACAAATCCTCCATAAGCCTGCACAGCAGATGCCAGTACCAGTTATAGAATATGGGGACATAGTATATGGCACAGCATCCCAAACTGACCTTAGCAAGCTAGACATCCTCTCCAATTCAATATGTTGCTTTGTCCTCCAGTGTAACTACAGCACGCACCACTGCGAAATGCTCAAAGAATAAGATTGGCCATCACTGGAGGCTAGGTGCAAAGTTAATCTCCCCTGTCATGCCTCAAATACTTCTAGGGAAAGCTACCCCCATATTTCAACAAGCTCCTCACCCCTACCACATGCATAATTTATCACCTGAAATATGACTCCAAGGGATTTTTCATGGTCCCATGGTTCAACAAAGTATCTGGCCATTCCTCCTTCTCTTACCGAGCACCTCACAACTGGAACAATCTACCTGAGACTCTCAAAACCAGCACCAGTCTAAGATGTTTAAAAAATAAAAGCTGTCTCACATTTTAATGTGGTCTGTAACTGTTACATATGTCTATGACTTACTTTATCTTTAACTGTTCATGCAATGTCTTCATATTTAATGTATAACCCTGTTCAACTAATGTAATGCAATGTTTTTATATATAATGTATAACCCCGTTCTCCTATATAACCATGTATTTGTAATCATGTATCTGTTATTATAACTCTGTGCCCAGGACATACTTGAAAACGAGTGGTAACTCAATGTATACTTCTTGATGAAGCATTTTATAAATAAATAAATACAATAATAAATAAGAGGTGATGAACTATCTACTCCAGGCCTTCACAGACCATTTCAACAAGAGCTGCAGAAGTCAACTGCAGAGCTAAAACGAGACATATCTAATCTGGGGGACAGAATGGATGTGATCGAGAGACAGGTGGAAGAGCTGGCATAGTGCCAATGTGAGGCCTTTGATGTCACAAGAGATATGCAATCCCAAATAGACACACAGAAGGAATTTAGAAGGCAGAGGATTGGTTCCGTAGCAACAACCTGTGTATCAGAAATATACCCACGTAAGACTGGTGGATCTAGAGTACTAACTCCAATGAAACCTGCTTTTTGAGCTCCTCCTACATAGTGTCCATAAGGCCTGCAGTCTATCACCGAGTGCTAAGAGGCAAGCAGATCCTGGAGAGACAAGGTTTTCCTGTTAAACTGTTATTAATCTACGGAGGTGAAGCAGTTTTGATTTAAACGGAGAAAGAGGGCTGCGTTTTTCTCAAATCTAGAGATCTTCCTGAACCAGCCTTGAAGCAGACACATGAGACATGTCCAAAGTCCCAGCAATAACCCCAACGAAAATAGTCTCATGTGACCAAATGACAAAGGAGAGCAGACACCATCAAGGGATCAAACATGTTAACATCAGTAAGCCCTTACTTTTAACGGTAACCCACCTATCCTTCAAACTGTTTCTACGGATAGGCCCCCATTGGAGACCCGTCCTTACAGTCTCTCAGGTCTTGGGAACAAACTTCTCTTCTCAAAACAGGAGCAATACAACCAATGTCTGAGTCTCAGTTCTCAACAAGGAAAAACATAAACCTGGATTTCCCGCAATGAGAACAAAATAATCCTTAATGAAAGACAGTGTTCACATTTTTCCTACACCATGTAGGTATGGGACAATTGTTTGGTTATTATATTTATATAGTGAAATAATCCAAATCTCTGCATTAACTGTAGAGCTTGTAAGTAAATGTGTTTCTATCACTTTATTAATATTTCATACATCACACTTTTGTTTTGCATGCAGAATCTTTACATTAAGCTTGATTTACAGATAGCTTTACTTTTTAAATTACTTTCAAATTTACATTAAAGTTTTAAACTTTGCCTTTTGGTTCCCATGCAAAAGCTTTACATTATGCTGCACTTTCCTTAACTAAACTAAAAACAATATAATGCTTTATTATTATACAGTAAATATTTTTTTTTACCTCTTAAACATCATTGCCTTTCTGACAGAAGTACTGCATCTACAACCTATTGATAATACTTTTTGTTTTTCCTTAGGCATCACTTATCATTCACACTTATTTTCACCTCTACTGCATCATCTCTCAGACTGCCAAAAACAACTGTAATATAATTTTCCCCATAAGGAAGTCTACATTGATATTAGTATTTGTGTCATTTTATATTGGGTATGGTCTTGAAAATCATTTGTGCCTGCTGTGTTTTTATGATAGACATTGGGATGTTACCATCTGTGTAATTGAATTTTTCTTTTATAATAGAATGGTAACCAAACATTTTCTTTTCTTTTCTGTTTTTTTTTTTTAAAGTTCAATTTTTGTTGTATTTGTTTTTCAAATAAATGCCTTATTAAATAGTCCACAGTATTTATGGAACCTAATCTAAAAATGGTTATAATTATTTTTAATTGTTCAATAGAAGAGATGTAATTTGTCCAATCTTAATATTTTTAGTGCCCTTTTGATGGACAAGGAATGTCATGGGCAAATGCTTGTGTTTAAGAGGGTGATCGAGCTGTCTGCTCCTACAAAACGGGACTAGAACCAGCTGTCACGTGAATATTTGAGGATCAGCACCGTTTAATTTTTTTGTTCTCCTGATTATCCATTGTTTTTAGGTAACTGGTAATAGAGAGCAAAAGCTGAATTCGGGGATCATATTGGGGTCTGAAGAGTCCTTTTAATTTCAATTTGCTCACTATTAGGGGGCAAAGGCCAGAGCAGATACAATAAGCCACCAACAAAAGCATGGATTTCTGTTGAAGGCCACTAAGGTTCAGAAAGAGAGTCTCTCCCTCTCTTTCTTAAAACCCATATTGTAGGGTCAGGATGGAAATAATGCCTATTTAGGTAAGATCAGCATTATGGGAGCCATGTTATTGGAAGATAACACAAGGTTGTGCTAATTTAACCTGACAATAAAACTATGCTAATGAGTTAAACAACATGCATTGATTTTGCATGTAATTAACTTTGTGAATATGTATTAAAGCTGGAGTTCAGTCTTTTTTTTTTTTAATTTATTTTTTTACTTTAATAGTTTTATGTGGGCAATCTCTAATTACCTAAAGAACTGTATAGCTGCCAGTCAATTCTTTCTCCATGTATTGATAGCCGAAATTTTGTGACATAATTAGAGCTGGCATATGTTTTTATTTGCTTCTGTCAGTCAGTGGAAGCTCATGAATATTCATGAGCACTTCTGCACTGACATGTGCTAGAGGGAGGGCAGGGCTGACAAAGGGGTGTGCCACAGCTTGTGACAGGACATGAAGGGGCAGTGCCTTAGCAAATGGCTGTTAAAATAGAATACAAGAAAATTGGTCTTTCAAAGTTATTTTTTTAAAAACAGAAAATGTAAAAGTATTTTTTCTTATTACAGAACTGATTTATTAAAAAAAACACACATGCAGGATATTGACTGAACTGCAGCTTTAAACTCATGGAAAATAATGCTCGTTACTAATTTAGGTAACCTTAAAAATTAAATACACTCTCGTTTGCTGCACTGGTCAATCAAGAGTCACTTAACTGGATCTTTAATCATTTATTTAGCAGAATTCATCACCAGCCCTATGTTTCAGGGGAACCACCTTCTCACGTGCAATAGTTTCATCAAGACAAGTGTACATAAACTAAACTTATATACCCTACTGACACTGGGCTATCTCCTTTGATTTTGCACCTTATGCAAATACACATGATGCATACTCACCAGGTTCTAATGATCACCTTCCTCTTACACGAAGATCCTACCACAAGCTACTGCTGCGGCTCATTTTATTCTAACACATCACCGCTTTTTTCCTGGCTTTTTTCTCGAATGCGACACACTTCACCGGGAGCATGCCGCATTCATTTTGCGTTCTCAGCCACGGGTCATGCGCGGGTCATGCGCGGTTGACGCGCGTTTATTGAGAATGGTTCGGATTTAATAGGTTGCAATTCTTCGCGTGTCCACCAGATGGCAGATATTCATGAATTGTAATGCGCATGCGCTTCAGTAATGTGTCGACTTGCAGGTGTTTTGTTTAAAAAAGATACCACAGTGTGCTATTGTCAATTGGCCTTGAGACTGAAGGAAGAGGTTGCAATAATGTATCAATTTAGGCTTTTCATATTAAAGAAAGACAAAGACCAGTTTTTGTTATTCTCCAGAGAAGCGCCGCCATGAGTGTTCAAGTGCAGCCCGTTTTCCAAAAACCCGACAGAAGTTACGCGTATTTGATATGGGCCGCGATTAATGCAACAGATGATAAGATGGCAACAGTTGTTCAAATTTATCAGTATTTTATCGAAAACTATGACTTTTACAAATTTTTGCCAGCTCCTCATGTGTGGAAGTGTACAATAAGGAAAAGCTTATGTAGCGATCCATGTTTTTATCGTATTGAGCCACAATTTATTGGAGGGTATTGGTGTGTATCATCGGCTTTTTCCTGTATCTATGTATACGGCAAAAGGCGAAAGGTCGTGTTAAAACCAACTAAGAAATGACAGTCGCTGCCAAGCAATGCGCCAGCACCAGCACCGGCTTCCAATAACGGTCCCACCGTCAGTCACAACCCTTGCTGTCTGTCCAGCAAGCCTGAGCCGGATTTCAGTTTCGATCAAGCTTGCATGTACCTTATCGATTTCCAGCCTCATCAGCTGACTGATGTAGTAGTCCCGCTGCCAAATATCAACGTGTATGATCAAGAACACTGGAATGGCAGTGGCCCGGCACCGGCGCAAGCTGAATGGCAAATTCTATGGTGAGTATTGTTTCCGTATTATTTTCTGTGTTTTTTTTATTTTGACAATACAGTATCAATATCGGTGCGATTCAAAAGTCAAGTGATTCTCCTGTAAGCAATATCATTGGCTGAGCGGCTTCTACAGTACTGCAGATACTGAACAATTGTTGGAACGCTAGGCGCATGCGCATTGGAGCCTTCTTCACACGCATATGCGTTTCATCACATCGCATCGACGGTAGGCGCATGTGAACAGGAGACGCCCCCTGAGAAAAATTATTGGTGGGACTGGCTGGGAACTTCTTTAGGGGACTGACCATTACAGTAAAACTTTTGTTTTTGTTTTTCCTCAGAAAAGAAAACGGCTAATGAAGGGATTTCGATGGATAATATCACTTTGTGTAACAATGCCTGCACATTGCTGAATCGGATTTAAAAAAACACGTACCGGAGTCTACAGTTTAGTGGCCGCTGTTATTGATTAGGATAGAATACTGTGCAGTACCTGATGCTGATGTTTCCGACCGTACAGTATACAATACTTTTTTATATACAGTATACTTTGTAATAAACCCGAAAAGATAAAAAGTATGCATTTATTCTACATGTATTACAGTACATACAGTACGTGTCTTGTATACAGTGCCAGTACGTACAGTACAGTATGTGTCTTCTATTTTTTTTAATACTCTTGCACTGGGCATGCCTACAGTATATAGTACAGTATGCCTGGACAGTAGTGTACATTCTAGAAACACTGTATTTTGTTACAGTAGCAAAGGAGCCAATGGAACAATGTAAAACAAATCAACATGTTCTTTTATTGGTGGAGTAAGTACAAAAACAGTTATTTACAAATACAATCTAGAAACATTTTAAGTGCACAGCAATTCAAAACATCAACAGGTGTATGGTTTACTGCTACAATAGTGAAAACATTTATGTATAGAAAGTAAAAACATTTACAGTCAGTATGGTTTAGAGTCACATGTTATATAAACAAATTCTTTATTCATAAAATATACAAAACTCAACATCTCCTTTATTAAAGAACGGCAAGTCAAAACATATACGGTGGGATGGTGTGCAAAACAGTCTGCACCAGTACAGTCCTCGAGGGCAGCAAACAGGCCCGGTTTTCAGGAATTGTGCAGGTCTTGTGTACAGTAAATACAATTTTTTTTATTAATACAAGTTAAAACACACAACATCTCCTTTATTTAAATACAGCAGGTCAAAACATGTACAGTACCATACAGTACAGTTCAGCACAACAGTATGGTCTTACCTGTGATTAAAAAAAATCTTTATTCATAAAATACAGTATACAAAACGCAACATCTCCTTTATTAAAGAAACATATACAGTACAATGGGATGGTGTGCAAAACAGTCAGTCAGGCCTGCACCACTACAGTCCTCGAGGGCAGCAAACAGGCCCGGTTTTCAGGACAACCTTGAAAAACGGGTCTGTTTGCGGCCCTCCGGGACTGGAATTGTGCAGGTCCTGTGTGTGTGTACATCAAGTTAAAATATTTCTGTAAAAATAAAAGTTAAAACACACAACAACATCTTCTTTATTTAAGTACAGCAGGTAAAAACATGTGCAGTACAGTTCAGCACAACAGTATGGTCTTACAGTACCTGTGATTAAAAAAAAATCTTTATTCATAAAATATACAAAACGTAACATCTCCTTTACACAAGAACAGCAAGTGAAAACATTTGCAGTGGGATGGTGTGCAGAACAGTCAGGCATGCACCACTACATTCCTAGAGGGCAGCAAACAGGCCTGGTTTTCAGGACAACCTTGAAACCCGGTCCTGTTTGCGGCCCTCCGAGACTGGAACAAAACATTTACCAAACATTTTCAACAGTTGAACACTCACTCAAATGCGTACCCCACCAGATTGTCCTTCCATGGCCAATGCCTTGCATGGCGCAAAACGCCATTAATGCAGTCTCGAACGTCTTTCATTACATTAAATCCAGAATGGTCTTCCTTAAATTGTCAGGAAGTGTCTTTTTTTTGTTTGTGGCACTCAAGCAAGCAGTGGTGGGGGAAGTTACAGGCGCATAAGCGGTAATCAGCTAGCTCCCATCCGAAAGAGGATTACACACAGGCGCATAGAGAAGTGATGCTCTGTGCAAATCAAATTCGAGAAGGGATTTTCCAAAGCGTTACTGTAAACAAAGCCTCAAAGGGTTGGGGGTTGGGTGAGTCATGCGCAGTAAGCAGCTAGCTCCCATCTCAAAGAGGATTACACACAGGCGCAGTGAGGCTTTGTAGCTCGGCTATGGACGGATTAAGAACACAATGTCAATATTCAGAAAATTAACGACTCCGTGGAATTTCAAATCCTTGAGCGAGCCTTGTGTGTGTGCCTGGGGGAGGGGGCTACAGGGTACAGCTGCAAGAAGTTCAAAGATAATCACATACTTTAATTTCAAAAGGCAGTTCAACATAATAATACACCCCCATATACAGTATGTAAAAAGCACACAAATCAACCATGTGCAGTCAAACGCACGGGTCGCAGTCAAAAGCTACAGCACAGATTGAATATCGTAATACAGTATCAAGATGGTTTTTGCATGCTTGTGGAGAAAATAAAAAATAAAAAATTTGAATACACTTTTTTTTTTTTTTTGGTCACTCACTCAAGCAAGCAAGCAGTGGTGGGCGAAGTAACAGGCGCATGCGTAGTAATCACCTGCTGTCAAGCAGGAATGTGATTGAAACCAGACACATTCAAAAGAATGGTGTGGGAGAGAAGTACTGCATTGTAGAGAAGATAAGAAGTTGAAATACCATGCAGTGCAGTTAATTATCCTGAGCGAGGGGAGAGCGCTGTATATGCCGAAATGTGACACTGTTACAGTACTGTATGCGTTTCAACAATTTTCAAATGAGACATACTGTACAGTACAGCACTGCAAATGCATGTATACTTTAAATATGCAAATTTACCATTACTGCGCGCGTACACACAGACTGTGTACTGACGTAGGTTGAACCGCGAAGGTATTAGACTTCCAAGACAACAGCTCGCAAATGCCCCCCTGAGTTTTTACACGGTATTGCAGTATTGCAGACAGGGTGAATAAAATGCTAATATCACGAGCGCTAAAATAACGCAATTCACTCCGGGCGAAAAAAAGCACAAACCGCACCTGACCGGGATTATCTGAGAGCCGCAGATCTAGCCAACTTAGACTCAGGTCGGCCGCCACTGTAGCTTAAATAAGCTGTAGGGAAAAAATCGACACTCAATGTACACATATTTAGATTGCCTACAGCAGTAAGATGATGTATAGATACATATTGATATGTCTTTGCAAGCATTTAAATACACATTAACCACTAAATACATCATTTTCTACCAAAATTAATATTTAACAAATGTTGTTCTTTCTAAGCGGAGAGATGTAATGCAAGGCAATTAACACAATTTACAATTTTTTTTCGTACAAAACATCAAGCAACAAGTCAATTCATTATGGGAGATATAAAACACAGATGTCACTAGGAGACTGAGGGCAATGCTGTGGCTTAGGTTACATGAAAAGATCCGTAAAGTTAGGGGTTAAAGGTGGGTCTGGATCTCCGGTCTTTAATACCCCCTCGATGAAGGTGTGACCCCCACTGCCTGATTTAACTGCATGGGCAATGAAATACCCCCCCACCACCGCCTTTCATTTCCCAGGAACCAGGCTTTTGGTAAGTCCTGGTATTATCCCCACAGGCTTGATCATAAATAGTTACCGGTCTTACCACATATTGTGCATGCTGGCATAAAAAGCTGGTCTCCAGCTGGCACCTCTATGGAGTTCGATCTGTGAAAAGGTACCTCTGCCAGAATTGGAGGCGGAAAGTGTGTATTTGGGAGCCCTGGCCACCATCTCCCAATGCGAGGCACGCAACACCTGCAATGCCCAATACTCCCCATCCAAAGGAAATCCAGCAATTTTCTCTGATATTCTGGTGTTAGACCTATGGCTATCAGCCAGCGCCACAGCTGACTGGCCATCAGCTGGTTAATCATCGGTCCTCCCTCTGAGGGAGAGAAAGCATTTTCACCAGATTCCCCCAAAACCCCACACAAGTGAGGACTCATTCCTTAAGCTCTCGACAGTTGTCTGTGGCTGGGATCTCTAAAGTGGACAGGAAGACTCTGAGATACTTCAGAATATTTCTCCCCATGTGATATTTTGGAATGTGGAAAGCAAGGAATCAACCTGTAAGTGACCCACCAAAAGGCCAGAGAACTCTTGGCATTCTTTTGCCTTCTGCGATCACTAGGTCCTGTTCCACGAGGAGAACATCATAAACATAGGCTTAAAGAACTATACACATTGTATTGTATGTCTTTATTTATATAGTGCCATAAATGTACATAGCGCTTCACAGTAGTAATACACGTTGTAATCATATACATAACAAATAATATAAATAACAGGTCATGGGAATAAGTGCTTCAGACATAAAAGTAACATTAAGGAAGAGGAGTCCATGCTCCGAGGAGCTTACAATCTAATTGGTAGGTAGGGGAACGTATAAAGACAGTAGGAGAGAATTCTAGTAAGTGCGTCTGCAATGGGCCAAGCTTTATGTATCATGTGTCCAAGATTATCCACAGTGCTATTCATATGCTTCTTTAAGCAAATGTGTCTTAACGTGGGTCTTAAGGGTGGATAGAGAGGGTGCTAGATGGGTATTGAGGGGAAGGGCATTCCAGAGGTGCAGGGCAGTCAGTGAGAAAGGTTTAAGGCGGGAGAGGGCTTTAGATACAAAGCGGTAGAAAGAAGACATCCTTGAGAAGAACGCAAGAGTCTGGATGGTGGATAGTGAGAAATTAGGGCTGAGATGTAAGGAGGGGCAGAAGAGTGTAAAGCTTTAAAAGTGAGGAGGAGAATTGAGTTTGAGATGCGGGATTTGATCGGAAGCCAGGAGAGCTTTTTCAGGAGAGGAGACACAGAGACAGATTTAGGAAAGAGTAGAGTGAATGTCAACATGTTGGGCTCTCACAGCACCAGCCAAGTGAGCCCCTCAATATGCAGGTGAAGGGCTTGATGACCAGTGCATAGAGTTCTCCAGAGAGGGGGTATACTTGATGTATTCCCCAACAAAAAAACAAATGATTCTGTAAGGGATCAATTAATCTTTAATGAAACTCTGCAGAGGCTTACAACATCTGGAGAAGGCCCACACATTTCTTGCCAAACCTGAACTCTATCAGGTCGGTATGAAGTACTGTAACAGTGATCCACCCTGTCAAATGCCTTCTTCTGATCCAGGGACAGGAAGGCGAGTGACAGACGATTCCTCTGAGCATTGTGCAGCAGGTATCAGACCAGAAAGATATTATCCTGAATGGGTCTTAAACAGTATAGGACTATTCAGGGTGAATAACCTCTACCAGCAAGGACTTGAGCCTCCTACAGTATAGACCACTTTGGCTATGATATTATAGTCTATGCTGAGGAGCGAGACTGGCCACCAGTTGGAGATGTGCTGGAACTGCTTGCCAACATGAAAGGGACTTCTCACTGGTCTTGAGGGCTTCTACCAGGACCATGATAAAAGCATGTCCTTGCATGTCCCAGAAAACCTGTAATGCCTCTATGCTCAACCCGTCTAGCCCCAGTGATTTTTGGTTTGACATATGACTCCTCCTCCCATAATAAGAGCGATAGGGAAGCCCCTGCTGCAGCCACAGTAGAGTTAGGCTGTGAACGGTGCTATGGGTATAAATACAATGGTAGAAGATAGAGAGAGAACCCAATGTAGCACTCAGGTTCACCCTCTGGTGATGAGTGAATGAGTTAAAACATAAACTTTATTAATAGCAACATATATATAAAATAATGGGTGTTAAAATGACGTACTGAAGGTGAGTAGATCAATTGTACTGATAGCCATATAGGCTCAGGATCAAACGTAGTTGTGTGTACTAGGTGTATCCAGGTAACACACAAGTAACAAAACAACACAGAAATCCTTGTGTGGACCTGTGTTTTAAATGAATACTGTAGGGTGTGCTCAGGTAGGTAGTGAGACTACAGGTCACATAATGGCAGTATCTGCATAAACCAAGGGTTGAAATAGGTAATGTGACTAGTAGTAACTGATACACATATAAAACATATATAATATATATATATATATCAGTGGGGTATCTATGTACAATCAGCTTGATGCTCCTCTGTATGAATAATAGTGTGCTTTGCACGGTGTCAGAATGACCTAAGATAACCTGCTTAGGTCTGTTCTGCAGGAGTGTAATGTCCTGTAGTAACCTACATAGCAGTTGTCAGAAGTAATGCAGTCTGACAGTAGGTTGCAGAGATAGTAAATAAAATCCTTATCAGGGAGACACTGACACCTAAGTACATACATGAATCATGATATACTACAGAGGAGATAGCTGCGTGATACACAAAAGAAAAGTAACCCTGGGGCTGCTGTTAATACGTCCATATACAGTGGCGCAACCTGCAGGGAACTTAACGATATATTTCTACTGGTTCGGAGCACTATCCCTATAAATATTCCTCATTAGGAGGCTTGTAGTGTCCGTCGGGGCACTTATAGCCTGTATATTATAGCATGAGCAGACTACCGCATAAACTCGCGGTGTAAAACATAAATGCGGAGGCAGTCACTGATCTGCGCGTGCACGTAGGAGAATAGAGCCGACGCGCGCGTTTCGCGAGAGGCTTTCTCAAGGCGAAATAGTAATTGTTACTGAGGGTACCCTGCGGTCGAGCAGGTATATATAGGGCCTCCAGCATGATGACCTCACAGGTAAACCCTTGGTGCGCCGAGGTATGCGTGGATCTGTTATGAAGACACAGTAAGTATATCTATGTGTCAGACTGCATACCTAGCACACTGAAGTAATAAAGAGCTGACTGAAGTTGTGTGTAATTATTTCTTAATGGTCAGATACAGGCACAGTGGAGCGGACATACAGGTAGTTCCTAAATCCTGAACACCTACTACCACCACTTAAGAGTGGTGACATTACCCCTTTTAGGGTATCTCTGAACCCTAACAGTATTATTTACTTATCAACATGATCATTTATTAAGCATTATCTCTATACTACCCTTGAAGCACAGAATGAGTGTATGTCCGCTCCACTGTGCTTGTATCTGACCATTAAGAAATAATTACACACAAATTCAGTCAGCTCTTTATTACTTCAGTGTGCTAGGTATGCTGATTGTACATAGATACCCCACTGATATATATATTATATATGTTTTATATGTGTATCAGTTACTACTAGTCACATTACCTATTTCAACCCTTGGTTTATGCAGATACTGCCATTATGTGACCTGTAGTCTCAGTACCTACCTGAGCACACCCTACAGTATTCATTTAAAACACAGGTCCACACAAGGATTTCTGTGTTGTTTTGTTACTTGTGTGTTACCTGGATACACCTAGTACACACAACCATGTTTGATCCTGAGCCTATATGGCTATCAGTACTATTGATCTACTCACCTTCAGTACGTCATTTTAACACCCATTATTTTATATATATGTTGCTATTAATAAAGTTTATGTTTTAATTCATTCACTCATCACCAGAGGGTGAACCTGAGTGCAACATTGGGTTCTCTCTCTATCTTCTACCATTGTATTTACACCCATAGCACCGTTCACAGCCTAACTCTATTGTGGCTGCAGCAGGGGCTCCCCTATCGCTCTTATCAGTTTATCTAGGTGTTCTTTACCTACTCTGTCCCTAGCTCGCCCTATACTCACTGACTATGTCAGGATTCCTGTCTGGTCTACCTGATTTTCAAGCATGGCAAAAAGAGGCAGAGAATATTTTCTCTAGCGAATTTGAGGGAGAAGATACTACTGCACAACCAGATATCTCAAAATTCTTCACGGAGCTTGATAATACCTATAGACAATGCTTGAGGGCACGGTGGGAAATATTCAGCTTCGAAAACTATTTAGCAGCTGAATTGATCACCAGAGGCCTACGTGCCAACGTTGCCCCAGCACACATTATAGTGGATGCTGACTTCATCAGGTCTGGGAGCTGGTTTTGAAACAATGCTCCATTATGCTTATGAACCTACTTTTGGAATTTCAAAGAGACAAACTGAAAAATAGAGAAAGTGAACTTGAGCAAAAACTACTGGAGTTTGATTCTTGGAGACCTAACCCTAAATTCTGCGAACTTGAGGGCAAATTAGAAACGTACCTAGACAAGTTTGCCAAAGAATTAAAAGAACGAAAACAAATTAAGTACGCAAGGGATAAAAAAGATTTTCAAGAAAATAAAATCTTCCGCTATAATTTAGCCAAAAAGAAGCCCAAAACTAAGCAACCTGAACAGACATCATCCACTGAGTGGGAAATATCAGATAGTGAGGATGAAAGATCTAACTCACTTCTAACTGAGGGTATGACAAATCAGCTAGTTTCCACCTCACACACTCTCCCTCCTCAGGTTCCAGCTAGCTTCCACCTCACACACTCTCCCTCCTCAGGTTCCCCTTCCTTTTTAGAACAACACAGAACGGCATCAGGCCAAAGAGGAAGAGGAAAACCAGAAGAGGGAAAGGTCTGGGTGTTAAGAAGCCGAGCAACAGGGTCACAGTACCCGAAGAAGAGTATGGAAGCCCCCGAGATAGTAGATAGTGCCAAACTACAATTAGTTAACATGTCTGATATGACCTTGAATGAACACCACCTTAAGTTACTGAGCAAAGGCCTGTTCTATTCACCCACTACAAGCATGTACCTATTTGAATGGGTCAAAGACACCAATCTCTTAGGAAGAAAATTAAAACTCCACAAGTTCTTTCGTATGAGAGAAATCAGAATAGCTAATTCTCTGGAAGTTGCACCCCTTGACACCCAAGACATGGAGATACATCAAAACTTAGAAGCACTACTAGAAGAAAGTGATAGAACCCCGGGGGAAGGCCCGTTTACTGACCTACGCCCTAACTCCAAGTTCATACCTTTTAGTGAAAACTTCGCTAATATTGATGTATTCATCGATCTAGTTACTAAAGACTTAGAACACCTTAAATTGGGTAGATTACTGGACAACCTTACTGTCCATGAAAGAAGAGCACTTAAGGAACTGGCCACCAATGACAATATAGTCATTAAACCATCAGATAAAGGGGGGAATTTGGTGATTTTATACAAAAGTGGTTATACTGTAAAAAGGAGAATATGAGACTCCTATCAGACCCAAAGTGCTATGAGATACTGGAAGGAGACCCTACCACGACATTTAACAATGAATTAAACACCATCCTCCAGAAAGGCCTAGAAGATAAGGTTATTGATAAGAACGAACTAGCCTACATTTGGGTCAAAACACCAAAAATTGCCACTTTTTACAGTTTACCATAACTGCATAAAAATAAGATCCCCCCTCCTGGCAGACCAATTGTGTCAGGGATAGGGAACCTTACCGAACGGGCAAGTTCTTATATTGACAGAGTGCTTAGGCCCTTCGTTATGGCCCTACCATTGTATCTAAAAGACACAAAGGATGTCCTCAAAAGATTGGACGACGTATGCATCAGCGAGGACATGATTCTGGTTAGTCTAGACGTAAAAAGTGGAAGTAATGAATGGTCACTACTCCTCTGCACCAACACAAGCTTGATGGTTTAAAAAATAAATTTTATTACAAAAAAAGGCTGGACATCGTGGATAAGACCACTCTGACGCGTTTCATCCCGACATGGGACTTTATCAAAGAGTACAATTTCCTGATAGCAGACACATATATATAGGAGTAACCAAAGTCTGATTGGATGGCTATAAATCAGACTCAGCAGATACAAATAATCACATTAGGATAGAAACATATGTAATTAGTACCAAGGCAAATAATCACATTAGGATAGAAACATATGTAATTAGTACCAAGGCAACAGAATAGTCTGCACAGAAAAGGTCAACCATATGTATACATAATTATATGCAAACAATATGTTAAAAACAGATTAAAAACAACGGGCACGATGTCAAGCATTATATATAAATCAATAAATAATTAATCATAGATACAAGAATTAATGAAATGAAGACAGATGTAAAACAATATAAACATTAATAAATAATATATTGTATACAAAGACATCAGAGTCAAATGAAGTATCCAATATGAAAAACTAAACCCAATATGAAAAACTAAACCCAATAAAAATATACATAATGTGATAATACAAAATATGATAATACAAAATTCAGCACTCTGCATTCCCTCAATCATGCAGAAAGTGTTTTAACTCCCAATCAGAATTGATTCCAAGGGGATGGAGAGTGCCGAGAGTGTATATCCAGTACATTTCTTTTTTATTTAATGTATTCTCCCTATTACCACCCCTGGGGTGACGGGGTATATGTTCAATGGCAGAGAAGGAGAAATTCCCAATGCCTCCCCTAGGGCATTGGGTGAAGTGTCTGGATACAGGATGGATAAGATCTTTCTTTTTAATTAAACGTGCATGTTCAGCTATACGAAGCTTTAAAGATCTGATTGTGCAGCCCACATATCTATGGCCGCATGCACATAAAAGAACATACACAACATAACTTGTGTTACAATTCAGAAAATTCTTGATATAGTACTTCTTAACACCATTTGCATAAATAATAAATTTAGCAGATAATGCATATTGACACATAAAACAATTGGCACAACTGTAAAAACCTTTTGGAATCGTTGTAATAGTTGGACGACCTGAATTAGAGTCAAAAAGACTTGGCGAAAGGTGAGCGGCCAAAGTTTTGGCTTTGCGAAAAGTAAATCTAGGTCCATTCTTTAATAAAGTACCAATATCTTCATCTAACAACAATGTATGCCAGTGTTTGGATATAATCTTTGAAATTTGTGATGATTGTGAGCTGTAAGTAGTTATAAAAAATGGGCTCTGTGAAGCATTATATGATGACAGCTTCGTTTTATTGGGCCTAGATCCAGTCTTGTGAAAAAGAACACCTCTATCTACAGAATCAGACTTATCAAAAACTGCCTGTACATCCTTTGTAGAATAGCCCCTGGCCAAAAATCTGTCAAACATTTCTTTAGATCTTAACAGAAACATGTCATTATTGGAACAAAGTCTCTTCAGTCTCATGAATTGAGATCCAGGAATATTCCTAATCAATGAACGGTGGTGACAGCTCCGTGCATTGAGAAGCATATTCCTGGAATTCTCTTTACGATAAATATCGGTCTGGATATTCATATCACTGTCAATGTACAGGGTCAGATCTAAATAGTGAATATAGTTAATATTGTGCTCAAAAGTGAATTTAATGTTGCAATCATTAGTGTTTAGATATTGAACAAAAGAAATTAAAGAGTGCTCGTCACCCTTCCAAATCAAAATCAGATCATCAATATATCGCTTAAAAAAGACGATATACTGACGAAAAGAATTATTAATGGGATAAATAAACCGTGACTCCCAGAAACCCATAAACAAATTAGCATATGACGGTGCAAAATTGTGCCCATAGCAGTACCCAATTTTTGTAAATAAAAACGTGAATCAAATAGAAAGTAATTATGCGTGAGTAAAAATCATCTAGATTCTTGTAGAAACGTGCAATGTGAAATAGATAAAGTGGATAAATCTAAGAAGTGTCGTATAGCTTTAAGACCGTGATTGTGATCAATAATGGAATACAGGGAGGTCACATCTAATGTGACCCACCTATATTCCTTTTGCCATTTAAGATCCTGTAAATTGAGAATGAGATCTGCTGTATCTCTAATATAGGAAGGAAGTTGGAGCACCAGGGGCTGCAAAAATTTGTCCACATACCGCGATAACCCATCTCCCAAAGATCCAATACCCGCCACTATTGGTCGTCCTGGAGGATCAAGTAGCGACTTATAGATCTTTGGGAGATGGTGGAATACCGGAATCACGGGATGCGGACAATTGAGAAATTCACATTCTTTAAGGCCAATAACATGTAGAATTCTACCAAAGGACAACAGTTCAGTCAACTCAAAAGAATACAAAGGTGTAGGATCCTCTTTGAGGACCTGATAGAACTTGGGGGCTTGTAACTGTCTAAGTGCTTCTTTTTTATATTGATCAGAAGACAGTACCACCAGGGAACCCCCCTTATTCGCTTTCTTGACCACGATGTTAAAATTTTTCTTAATTTGTTCAATTTGTTCTACCTCAGTATAGGTCAAATTCCCGGATTTGATGTTAGAAAATGAGAAGCCCTGTGAAAGTAATTTTAGATCTCGTTCAACTAAACCTTCAAAAGTGGTAATAGAAGGACCCCTATTATAATTAGGACATAACATAGATTTCTTTCGATATCCAGAATCTATAGAGCCAAAAAAAGGTTGAGTATGTGTGGTTACAGACTCTCCTTGAGACTCTAGTAAAGCATCTAAATCAGAAATTACACAGTTTTCTTGAAAATTAAACAGACTCTCGTTAGATATAGAATCAGACTGCACAGGTTCAACAGAATCTATATTTGTTTGTGTTCCTAATAAACGATTTTTAGAAGCAAATAGTTTCTTTAGAGAAAGTTTACGTGTAAATTTTTGAAGATCTATTACCGTTTGGAATAACTGGAAATTCTGTGAGGGTGCAAAACCTAATTCTTTGTTTAGGAGCGTCAATTGATCAAAGGAAAGATCTACACCTGATAAACTAATAACATTAGCAGGAAGATTCATTCGTATTTCTTCCTCTTGGATCTCCCTCGGCATTCGTCGTTTCCTCTTTGACCTTCGCGTTCTCCCCGGCCTTTGGGATTTGACTGTAAAAAAGCCGAGGAAGGTTGACCTGATGATTTAGAAACCCTTGGTTGGAAGGTAGAGGTAGAAGCTCTATCATCATAATTAGTAGCTCCCCTATCATCTCGTGAATGCCCAGTAAATCTATCAAAGGACACAGATTGAGATCTAGTCTCATAGTCAGAAATATCTGATTCAAAACTAGACGTCTCTACTCTAGGGTTCTTTAAAATAGATTTATTCAGATTATTTTTAAACCAATTTTTAGATTGTTGTTGTTTACCCCTTGGTGTACTTGAACTGGTGAGCTCCCTAACAGCTGGTGGTTTCTGCCAACAGTATATTTGACTTTTGGTATAATCAATGCGGTCTCTCTCAAATTTAGAATATTTCTTTTCGCTAATGATTTCTTCAATTGATTCTACATTTGAAGAGAGAGTTTTGTCATTTTTTATAAATTGTTCCATTTTGGAAAATAGTTTCAATTTATTTTGCAAAGTCGCTATTTCTTCCATAAGTTTTGATTTCTCTGAAGTTTTCTGTTGGATAATGAGCTCCATAAGCTGTTTTGAGCAAGCATCAAGGATTTTAACCCAATCCTGCTCAAATTTACTACTCAAAAAACCAAATGAGGGCACCTTTTTCACACGCAATCCATTAGGGATACTATTACACCTTATGTAATTCTCCAGTGAGGTTATATCCTACCAGAGCCTTATGTTCATAACAAGAAGTTTCTCTAATTTGACAAAATGATGTGTCAAATCAGACGGTTCATCACATGTAATGTCTAAAACCCCATCAAAAAGATGGGCTGCTATTTTGGAGCGTCTAGTATTATCCCCACAAGAATAAACATAAGTACTATCAACATCATGTACACGAACATTTTCATCTTCATTAAACTCTTCCATGATATATAATAATAATAAATTCAGCAAAATAACTGAATAAAAGACAATATCAAAATCAAGAAAGAAAGTTTGTGTTAGTAGTCCTGTTCAAATGGTTATAGCCAGAAAAAATAAATGAAAATAAATCTTCAATTGAATAAAATCTGATATAAAGTCCAATATGAAATATTCAAAAAATCAAGAAAAAAAAACCTATTGAAACAGAAACATGATGAGCAAACGGAAAAACAGTTTATATCCAGAAAAAAAGACGGAGAATGACCTCCAGTGTTCCAATGCTAACAATCATGTGTAGGTGTATAGGCATATATTTAGCCAATGTCCAGGCACAGCAAAGGAAGTGGTCTCAATGTAGGTAACAATTCAGGTAACAAAAATAGTATAAAAGTATACCGGTAAGGGGTGGCTATTAGGTATGATATAAAAAACCGGGGGCCCAATAACAGATAGGAACTAGAGATACAAAATGATGTGACCTCAGCCGCACCACTTGTAGCCTCAATGCATATCCCAAATGTAAGCTGCCCTTAACCGGTAAGTACCCTGCCACCCCAGCAGCTGAGCTGTGTACGTGAAGCACCCGTAACCTGTCTCTGCAGGTATGCTGCTGTTGGCATCGGAAAAGCTGCTGCTGGTGTGGCAGGGTACTTACCGGTTAAGGGCAGCTTACATTTGGGATATGCATTGAGGCTACAAGTGGTGCAGCTGAGGTCATATAATTTTGTATCTCTAGTTCCTATCTGGTTATATCATACCTAATAGCCACCCCTTATCCGTATACTTTTATACTATTATTGTTACCTGAATTGTTACCTGCATTGAGACCACTTCCTTTGCTGTGCCTGGACATTGGCTAAATATATGCCTATACACCTACACATGATTGTTAGCATTGGAACACTGGAGATCATTGTCCATCTTTTTTTCTTTTTAGTCTAGCCATAGAGGGAATGTATACCAGCATTGACCACGAGTATGGCCTAAAAGCAGTATCCCACTTTTTGAATACAAGGGGTGGCTGGTATACGAAACATAACACCTTTACTCTGGAACTGCTTAGGTTTGTGCTAACACGAAACTATTTTCTCATTGACAAAAAAGTGTACCACCAACTAAAGGGCATGGCAATGGGCACCAAATGTGCCCCTACCTATGCTAACCTCTACCTGGGATGGTGGGAACCCCAGGTAGTATTTACAGAAGAAATGGAGGTATACACTGAGCACATTGACCTCTGGGTCCGCTACATCGACGATGTGTTTGTCCTGTGGCGGGGCTCGGAGGGAGCTCTCAAAGAGTTCATAAGTACACTAAACACCAACATGTTTAATCTCCATCTCACATTACAACACAACAAGGATACCATGTGCTTCCTAGACTTACAGATCTCAAGGGGCAATGATGGCTTCCTTCATACCACCATATATTGTAAAGCTACAGCCACTAATAACCTCCTAGAAGCTAGTAGTCACCATCCGAGGGCTCAGGTTAATGGCATACCTACTGGCCAGTTTCTTCGATTAAGAAAGAACTGTAGTACTGATCAGGAGTTCGAAAGACAATCACAAAACATGACACAACGTTTTGTGGATAGGGGGTATAGTGGAAGGAGCATAAAAAAGGCCTATAAGAGAGCAAAATATACCTCACGTAAATCACTCATTATAGACAAACCACCTAGTCTAAAAGACAGAGTGATTCGCTTTATAGGTACTTTTAACCATGAATGGCCCCAGGCAAGAGCTATCCTGAAAAAACACTGGCATATCCTAAGAGCGGATGACCTTCTGAAAGGAGTTACTAAGGACTACCCATCCATGACCAACAGACGAGCAAAGAATTTGCGAGATCTACTGGTCCATAGCCATTTTGTAGATGAGACACCGAGAACGTGGCTCCCACCTAAACCCACTGGATCATACACTTGCCAGAGATGCAAGGCATGACAATTTATGAACATCACCAAACAATTTGGTAACTGGAATGACACCAAGATGTACCCAATACACAGTTTTATCAACTGCCTGAGTACAGGTGTCATATACCAGGGTAAATGCATATGTGGGAAAATCTACGTTGGGAAAACCAACAGGTGTCTCAAACAAAGGGTGCTTGAGCATATCAGCACCATTAGGAACAAGGTTGACAAACCTCTGTCGAGACACGTTAATTTGTGTCATGGCGGAGATTTAAGGGCTGTTTCCTTCTGTGGGATTGACCATCCCACTCAAGGACAAAGGAGGGGAGACTGGGACAAAGTCCTCCTGCAAAAAGAGTCTAAATGGATATACACACTTGGGACACTCTCATCTAGAGGTCTCAATGAGGGGTATCTATATACTCCATTTTTGTGACAGCACACACCTTTCTAAGCTATTCCAAAGCTCATTATATAGTTCATATCTCTACTTATGAATACATCTCTCATTAACTATTTTATTATTTATTTATTTATTTATTTGTTGCCATGACTTACTCAGGTAGTTCCTAAATCCTGAACACCTACTACCACCACTTAAGAGTGGTGACATTACCCCTCTTAGGGTATCTCTGAACCCTAACAGTATTATTTAACCTATCAACATGACCATTTATTAAGCATTATCTCTATACTACCCTTGAAGCACAGAATGAGTGTAAATCCGCTCCACTGTGCCTGTATCTGACCAATAAGCAAATAATCACACACAACTTCAGTCAGTTCTTTATTACTTCAGTGTGCTAGGTATGCAGTCTTACACATAGGTATACTTACTGTGTCTTCATAACAGATCCACGCATACCCCGGCGCACCAAGGGTTAATCTGTGACGTCATCATGCTGGAGGCCCTATATATACCGACTCACCTGCAGGGTACCCCCAGTAACACTTACTATTTCGCCTTGAGAAAGCCTCTCACGAAACGCGAGCGTCAGCTCCTTTCTCCTACTTGCATGCGCAGATCAGTGACTGCCTCCGCATTTATGTTTCACACCGCGAGTTTATGCGGTAGTCTGCTCGTGCTATAATACAGTATACAGGCTATAAGTGCCCCGACGGACACTACAAGCCTCTTAATGAGGAATATTTATAGGGATTGTGCTCCGAACCAGTAGAAGTATATAGTTAAGTTCCCTGCAGGTTGCGCCACTGTATATGGACGTATTAACAGCAGCCCCAGGGTTACTTTTCTTTTGTGTATCACGCAGCTATCTCCTCTGAAGTATATCATGATTCATGTATGTACTTAGGTGTCAGTGTCTCCCTGATAAGGATTTTATCTACTATCTCTGCAACCTACTGTCAGACTGCATTACCTCTGACAACTGCTATGTAGGTTACTACAGGACATTACACTCCTGCAGAACAGACCTAACAGGTTATCTTAGGTCATTCTGACACCGTGCAAGGCACACCATTATTCACACAGAGGAGCATCAAGCTGATTGTACATAGATACCCCACTGATATATATAGTATATATGTTTTATATGTGTATCAGTTACTACTAGTCACATTACCTTGGTTTATGCAGATACTGCCATTATGTGACCTGTAGTCTCAGTACCTACCTGAGCATACCCTACAGTATTCATTTAAAACACAGGTCCACACAAGGATTTCTGTGTTGTTTTGTTATTTATGTGTTACCTGGATACACCCAGTACACACAACTACGTTTGATCCTGAGCCTATATGGCTATCAGTACTATTGAACTACTCACCTTCAGTACGTCATTTTAACACCCATTATTTTATATATATGTTGCTATTAATAAAGTTTATGTTTTAATTCATTCACTCATCACCAGAGGGTGAACCTGAGTGCTACATTGGGTTTTCTCTCTATCTTCTACCATTGTATTTACACCCTTAGCTCCGTTCACAGCCTAACTCTATTGTGGCTGCAGCAGGGGCTCCCCTATCGCTCTTATCTTATGGTTATGCAAGGTTTGTTAGTTCTTCTTCTATACAGGCTTACATTTTTAGATTTTGTTTATGTATGTATGTATCATCTCATTCACTAAGCAACAAAAATGGTTTACTGGAACTCAGAGCCACCTTTCCTGGGACAAAGGACTAGAACTGTCACTGTGGCTCCACTTGTGGAGGGCCTTGCGAGCTCCCCCTCTTTTTTTTCTTCTCCCCCCTCACATATCTCTTCACTCTCTCATCCCCTCTATTTCTCTACCACTTCTCACGCTCGTCCTTCTCAACCATTCCCTCCCACATATATTACTGTCCCCTTACTCACTGTTCCCCTGTCACTTTCCCCCCTGTCCCTCACCCCTCTCTCTCTCTTGTTCACTCCCTTTCTCTTGCTAATCCCCTATCTCTCACTCTTCCCTTCTGTTTTTCTCACCCTCTCTATCAGCCTCCCCTCTCTTACTCTTCAACTTCTCCTACTCCCTCTCACCTATCTCCAACCTCTCCCTCTCTCCATACCTATCTCCAACCTCTCCCTCTCTCCCACACCTATCTCCAGCCTCTCCCTTTCTCCCACACCTATCTCCAGCCTCTCCCTCTCCCTCCCTCACTTTTCCCCTTATTCTCTTGCTCACTCAATTCCCCTCTCTCATTCCCTCCTTTTCCCCTTTCCTCCTCTTCTTTTCCTCTTCCATCTCCTCTTTCCCTCCCCCTCCTTTATGTCCCACATACTCTCCTGCACACTCCCCCCTTCCCGCTCCTATCTACCTCATATATCCTTTTCCCCTATCCTCTCTTCTCATATCTGTCCCTCTTTCCTCTTCCCCTCTCTCCTTCCCCACTCTCCCCCTTCCACTCCCCCTCTTCCCACTCTTCTCTCCCTACCCCCTCTGTCTACACCCCCTCTCCCCATATTCCCAAACTCCCCAATCTCCCCCTCTTCTCTCCCCACCTGCCCACTCCTCCATCCTGTCTCTCTCTCCCTTTCCTCGCTTCTCCCCTCCCCCACTCTCCTCCCCCTTCTCTCTCCTCTCTTCTGTCTCCCTCTCCCCTTATCCTATGTCCCTCCTATTCTCCATTCTCCCCTGTTCTCCCCTCCTCTTCCCTCTCTCCCCTGTTCTCCCACCACCCTCGCTCCCCTTCTTATCTCTCCACATCTCCCCCACTCCTTCATCCACTCTCTCCTCCTCTCTTCATTCCCTCTCACCCCCTTCCTCTCACCTCTCCTCCTCTCTCACTCAATCCCACTCCCTCTCACTCTCCCTCTCACGCAATCACACTCAATTTCCCACTCCTATATCATTTACAACCCCTCTCATCTCACTCATTTCCCTGCATCCTCCCACTCAATTCCACTCTCAATATTCCCCCCCACCCCAAATATTTACCTGTGGGGGGGGGGGGGGGGAAGGGATGAGATCTCCCATCGCACGTTGTGTTGAGCTCAGGCCCAGCAACCATAGTTGTGTCTGACTTCAGGGTGGCCCAACGTCCGGTGCCGACTGATGTAGTGGGATTATTGTCAGGGCTGGCATGTGCTGGGGAGAGCTGGGCCCTGTAGCAATTAATGACCCCAGATGCCAGATACAAAAGTTTGGCAGGACACCTGGCTAGACCCAACTTCCAGCGCTGACTAGCTCCCTAGCAATACGTCTGAGCTCTCCTGCCCTATCAGCGGGCCTGCATGGACTTATGACTGCCAGTTTTTAAAAAATAAGTTACAAAGTTGGTATGAAACTATTATTCAATATTTCTCTACAGTTCTTACTAAATTCTCATACTGTACCTTCACTGTATTTCACATCTATACAATTATTTTTCATAACAAAAGTGCATATACTTTTAAGCTTTCAAGTTACAGTATATGGTGATGCGTATGATGCTTTATTCATCTGAAATGATTGTCCCATTTTACTTCTGCAACAAAACAAATGGCCTTTTAATGTATTTTGCTTAAAGCAGAATTTGTTTACAAGCAGAAAAAAACATTTATTTTTGCAATTTTGCATAAAATTCTAAAAGTTGGCAGAAACTGTGTTATTTACAAAAGAAAGCCTTGCAGCACTAATGATATATATGAAAAACTGAAGCTTGTGTTCATTGTTCTTTTTTTTATTGCTCCTGCTACTTTGACAATCTGACACGTTAAATATGTAACATGCCCTGTTCCAAATGAAATAGTGAGCTTTCACAAAAAAAGAAACAAATGCCTTGTTAGAAATGGAAAAGTAACATAATTTACCTCAAATCTTCTAGCGAACCTATTTCTGACTAATTTGGGGATCTCATCAGTGCCTCTTACAGAAGTCAATGTCAAGTTCATATGTGTATGCCATTACAGTAGGGCACATACATTTTTTTAATGTATGTCATAGGTTTTCTTAAACATGACAAATCTCTTAGAATGCAGTGCTTTAAAACTTTATCATTTTGTGTGTATTAAATCACATATCATATCATAGCGTTGTTAGTTCAGAAACAAAAGTTTTCATATGCTTCCAAGCGTTAAGCCTATGGGTTAAACACATTGCTAAGTGGTATGAAATACCTCAATTTATAATGTAATAATGTAATTCGTGCTTTTGTGCATTTTTACATTAATACTCAGTAAGGAGTTTTTTTCAGTGGTGCCAACTATCTTGTAGTCTACAAAATATATGTAGATTGAATTCAGCACCTTTTTTCCTTTTTGCAATATTGTGTTGGCTTTTTTGATTATTCAAAACAGATACGTATATTAGCATTTGTCAGATAATAGGCCCGAAAACAGATACACAAATTAAGTTAAATTAAAAGTGAAACATCTTCTCAGGCTGTGGGATAGAAGTTTACAGTATTTTATTGTTTTTGAGTAAGAGAAGCAAACACTCCAAATTTGCCTCTTCATTATTGTTCACAAAATCTGCCATTCCACCAAAATCTAGCACCTTGCAGAATAAGCTTTTTTTCAGCCTGGTGTCATTTGTAAAGAAGATCACAATTTAAAGCACATATAAAAAAAGTTTTCTTTATCCATAAAAATGTCCGTGAAACATTGAAACATACAGTAATTGGAGAAACTGAAACCTCCATCACCTCTGTTGGCTTAAATATTGCAAAAACATGTGAGTAATATACTGTAGAGTTGCATTAAGAATCTAGATATAGTGTTTTGAGAATTAAAATGTTTTTAAGACTACTGGTATCTGTAAAACAAAGCAGAGCACCATGTACCAATAGGGAATAGGGATCATGATTGCTGAGGAGAAATAACTTGAAAGTAAGGGGTTACTACGTTTAGGCAGGAAAGCTTGGCACATGAAACGCTCTGGAAATGGGAGAAGAAGTAAAGACACTAACTGGCACTGAGTTTGATGCAGGGGAACCTTGTTCAATTCCTTGTGTAGGCTCCATGTGACCTTGAGGAAGTCACTTTATCTCCCTGTGCCCCAGGCACCAAAAAACAGATTGTAAGATCCATGGGGCAGGGACCTGTGCCTGCGAAATATCTCTGTAAAGCGCTAGGTAAAACTAGCAGCGCTATATGAGAACATGCTATTATTATACAATTTGTTGCATTTACTGGTTCAGATAAGTGGGCAGCCCTAAAAGGACAGTTAACTGACAGTGTAGCAACAGTACATGTGAGTTTCATAGATTGCCCTCCAAGTAGCTTACACAATATTACATTTTCTAAATACTAATCAACATAAAGAAGATATATACAGATATATACTACTCTAATAAACTAAACTTAACTCCTAACATAGTGAACTACCCTAAAGCACTAGCTGCATTAAACCTAAGGTACACTTACATTCCCTATTCCCTCCCTGTTGCCTCTCTGCCTCCTTACATAATCCCCATACTATTTGAGAAACCTGGTGATCGATTTCCTTTTCCCTTTTCACCCTTCTTATTATACTCCTGCCTCTCCCTGTATCCATTCCGCATTAGTGACATTTCCTGACTACCTCCCTCCCTCCCTAGTTTATCCTCTGCCACTTTACCTTTAACCCCCTCCAGCCTCATCTTCTACTTACCAAACCTGAGCTATCTTTTAGTTCTTTCTTGATTCCTTCATGCTGCCCGCTTCTCAACAAACCTCCCTTCCCCTTTCCCCCTCTCACCGTCACCATTTTCACCCTATCTTCCCTCCAGTGTCCACTTTAGGTTTCCCTGCATCCTCCATTAGCTGGCGCCTCTGTGACTAGGCACATCACTGTGCCCTCCTCCCCTGGTGATGGAATGCAAGAACCAGAGTTGAACAGGCAGCTCACGACTGGCTCTATGGTCTACTGGGGCATGCGGTGGAAAAGCTGTGAGACTGTGGCTGTGGGCGGCTGCTGCTGCAGGGGCTCTCCACTCACCCCCTGGGGAAAAAGCAAGTCACTCAGCACTCAGTCCTAATCTCTGCTCCACAGTCTCGGGTCTCTGATCCCTCCCAGGTGTAAAGCACCGTCTCCCCCACATCGGATGAAATCAAATCCTGTGCGCGTCATACCAATCCGGGGTATAGGCGCAGGAGATCAACGTAGGATGGGCTGGACGAATAGACTGTGCAAAAAACTATGCAAAAGCACTCAGCAACTCACCAGGTGGATGAAAAATAAAAGAAATGTATTAAACTACATAAAACA